>OU383776.1:52645221-52753552 GCA_910950805.1 Acrocephalus scirpaceus scirpaceus
CAGGGGACAAGGATGGAGAAAAATATATAATTTGGCCATTGCAGCTGCGTTCTGCTTTGAATCAGACCGGGAAAGTGGAGAAAAAGCTGAGCGGACAATCTGCCCCAGTTACCCCAGACCCCAATCCCGTTCGCTCTCTCCCCAGAAAGGGCATCCTCCGAGGAACAGCAGGGAGAAATCCCCGTGCTAGCCCTGGATCCTCGCAGGTGCTCTGCCCCTGCCTGACCAGTCATAGACAGACTAGCAGGCATGCTTGTGATTGCCCTGGCCAGACAACTCAAGCCTCTTCCCCATCCCCTTCTACCCCAGTTGCTAAACCCCAAGTTAAGTTTTTGTTAAGAAACAAAGAGAGTGCATGGAATGGCAGTCGTAGCCATGCATCTCGTTCCCCTTCTCCCTCTCCTTCCCCTAAGGCACGACATTGTGGCAACTGCATGGCATTGCCATCCACGTGTTCAGTGTCCTCCTCTCCCACTTCTTCTTCCCACAATCCTGTTTCGTCCTGTCCACGCTCCAACCCCTCCCTTCCCTTAACTCCTCCCACATCTCAGAGTTCCCAAGCAGCACCTCATGTTTGTACTCCTCCCTGAACTCCTCCCCTTGCACGCTCCTCCCACAGTTTGGGTCCACCCCCTGAGCCAACTCCTCCCCCAAGGGTGTCACCATCGCAGGAGGACACATCCCCTCTAGAGCCAGAACCCCAAGGCCCAGGTCCAGGTGACCTTCCTTCCCTCGCTCCTGTGACTTATCGCAGGTCGAGGGGTGGGAATGTCACTCAGCCTAACGGGCAGCCCCTTCCCCAAAATACCATCAAGGACCTATGTAAGGCTCACTGGGTGTATGGGAGAGAAAGCCCATACTTCTGAGGGTTGTTGAGAGCCAATTTAGCCTGAATAGTGACAGTCCCATCAGACCTTCGGCAGCTGTTTTCATGTCTGCTGAACTCAACAGAGTTCAAGCTCTGGGAGGCAGCATGGAAAGATCTGCTCAGGACTGCACTACCAAGCTTGTTGGAAGATCCATCAACCACGACAGATGTGGCGGGGGAACCCATCACCCTCGACCTTCTGTCCGGGGAAGGCAAGTGGGCACAGGCTCTAGAGCGGGCCAACAATATCCCAGAAGGGATACTGAACCAGATCAGGGACAGTGCGGAAAAGGCTTTTTAAGGTTGCGGTCGGGAGGCCCTTTGCCTCATTATGCAGATATCAAACAGGGACTGGCAGAGCTATTTGTAGATTTTGTGGAACATTTAACAAGAGCAATTGAGTTGCAGGTGCGGCAGGAGGCAGCTAGCGAAACGGTGCTGGAGGAAATGGCACAGAAAAATGCCAATGAGAAGTGCAAAGCAGCCATCCTCAGTTTGCCCCTCAAGCCTCCGCCCACCATTGAAGACTTCCTACAGGTGTGCGAAGCCAAGGTCCTGATGATGACTTCTGGACCAGACCATGCACCAGAGGCAGCAGCCCCGCAGTACTCGGAGAGCTGCTGTTGCCTGAACCACGACCGAAGTGTGCCAGCCAGAAAGCCATCCTTCCGAAAAAAACAACTGCTGTACCCTGTGTGGCCAGTTTGGCCATTGGCAGTCCTCCTGCCCAGCCAAAGCTGAATTTCATCTATTTTTACAAAACCAGGGAGGCGGAGGGGGGAACCAGGCAAGGGGCACACAGCCCCAGGAACAAAAAAAACTAAGATATGAGCGCAAAGCCACCCTGAGTGAGGACCAGAAAAGGGTGGCCAGGGTGAGGAGGGGGAAAAGAGGAGTTTCAAAAAATGTGCCAGGCAATGCTAATTCACCGGACATTGACAACTTCTATTCCAGAATCGAGACACTCTAGGAGTTCCCTCCGGGAGCTCCCAGCCACCGGACAGAGACATTTTTAAGGATCTAGCGGACGCAACTTTAACTACCACCTCCAGGTATCAGCCCTTCAGGCTTCAGCTGACTGAGCCACTCCACCTCTGGGACACTGATAGACATTTTGTCAGGGTTGACCCAGGTGAGCAGGGTACCTGGAAAGAGATCGGGGCAAAGTATGTCGTGATGGGAGATTGTAAGTACACTCCCAGGGAGATTGAAGTTGCTCTGGGGACATTCAACTCAGACCCCGAGCACTTCATTGTATGGCTGCACTGCACTCATCCTCCAGTCTTTCTGCCCAAGGGTCAAGTAATAGCTCAAGTGATACCCGTTCCCAGCCTGGAGAGAGACATCACACCGTCAGTGGGGAGGGTAAGGGCTATTACAGCTTCATCCAAGCCTTTGCAGGACTGTGTGTTGAGGGTGGGTGACGAGACCCATAACATCATAGGACTTTTGGACACAGGCGCGGACGTGACCATAGTCCTGATACGGGATTGGCCGTCACACTGGGCTTTGCAAAACATGGCTGGACACATACAAGGTGTAGGAGGGTTGCAATTGGCTCGTCAATCAAAGAGCATTGTGGAAATTAAGGGGCCAAACGGGCAATCGGCAACTCTACGCCCATTTGTGATGGATTATAAGGAACCTCTGCTAGGAAGAGACCTGATGGCTCAGTGGGGGTCACAACTGAGATACCCGACCCCTCACGAAATTTTCAGGCAGCAGTTGCTGAAGAGCGTCCTACCCAAAAGCTTAATTGGAAAACAGATATTCCAGTTGGGTAGAGCAGTGGCCGCTATCTAAACAAAAATTAAAAGCACTCAACGAGCTCATAGAGGAGCAGCTGAGAAAAAGGCAACATTGTGGAAACCACATCTCCGTGGAATTCCCCAGTGTTTGTCATTCAGAAATCAGATAAGACCAGACGGTGGCTCCTCCATGACCTTCGCCAAATTAATAACGTCATTGAAGACATGGGGTCTCTCCAGCCTGGGATGCCTTCCCCAGCAATGCTCCCCCGAAACTGGAATTTGGCAGTGATTGACATAAAGGATTGTTTTTTTCAAATTCCCCTACACCCTGATGATGCTCCCCGTTTCGCGTTCTCAGTGCCTACCATTGACCGAGAAGCCCTGAGGAAGAGGTACCATTGGAAAGTTTTGCCGCAGGGCCTTAAGAACAGCCCAGCCATCTGCCAATGGTATGTCTCTTCCTTGCTGTCTCCTGTGCGTGCAGCCGCAGGTGAAGCGATCATCCATCATTATATGGATGACATTTTAATCTGCGCTCCCAACGACGATCTTCTGTCACACGTGCTTGACCAGATGATTTCTGTTTTAGTTGCTGCAGGGTCTCGAGTTACAGGAATCCAAGATTCAACGGATGCCACCGTGGAAGTACCTTGGCCTTGAGATTGGCAAGGGGACCATTGTGCTGCAAAAATTAGCGATTCAAGACCAAAATTAGGACGCTTGCAGATGCCCATCAACTGTGTGGGGCATTGACATGGGTAAGACCCTGGCTAGGTCTGACAACTCAAGACCTAGACCCGCTTTTCAACTTGTTGAAAGGTGGAGAGGAGCTGAGTTCTCCGAGGGAACTCACCCCAGAGGCACAGAAAGTGCTCGAAAAGGTCCAGGTAAGACTGTCCACCAGGCAGGCCAACAGGTGTGCACCTGACCTGCCATTCCAATTTATCATCTTAGGAAACCTGCCACATCTTCATGGAGTAATTTTTCAATGGGACAAGGAGGTCACAAAAATACTTCGGAAGGACCGAGGCGGGAAGGATCCTCTTATCATAGAGTGGATCTTCCTCAGCCACCAGTGGTCCAAAAGGATGACCATGCCACAAGAACTGGCGGCTGATTTGATCTGGAAGGCCAGAACCCGTCTGAGGGAATTGGCTGGCTGTGACTTTGACTGCATTCACATCCCAATTCGAACCACAACGGGCCCAATTACAAAGGCAATGTTGGAACAGCTATTGCGGGAAAATGAGGCTCTGCAAATAGCCCTGGATTCATACACTGGGCAAATTTCAATTCATCGGCCTGCCCACAAAATTTTTAATGAGGACGCTCAATTTTCATTGGCTTTAGAGAGTGTTCAGAGCAAAAGGCCTTTAGAAGCCCTGACAGTTTTTACGGACGCGTCCGGAAGGTCCCACAAGTCAGTTCTGACTTGGAAGGACCCTCAGACTCAGCAGTGGGAGAAAGATGTTACCAGAGTTGAGGGTTCCCCTCAAGTTGCTGAGTTGGCCACAGTCATCCGGGCTTTTGAAAGGTTCTCTGAACCATTCAATTTAATTACTGATTCGGCCTATGTAGCAGGTGTAGTATCCAGAGCAGAGCATGCAGTCCTGCAAGAAGTGTCCAACCCTGCCCTCTTTGAATTGCTCTCCAAGCTTGTTAAGCTGATCTCCCACCGAGAGCAATCCTTCTATGTGATGCACACAAGGTCACACACGGATTTGCCAGGGTTCATTGCTGAGGGAAACAGGAGGGCTGATGCTCTCGCTGCCCCTGTGGAGATGGCCCCATTGCCGAATCTTTTCAAGCAGGCCAAAATCAGCCATCAGTTGTTCCATCAGAATGCCCCAAGCCTTGTTCGCTGGTTCCATCTCACCCGGGAACAGGCAAGGGCGATCATGGCAACCTGTCCCACGTGCCAGCGGCATGCTCTCCCAAACATCAGTGCTGGGGCTAACCCCAGGGGGTTGAGCAGCTGCGAGGTGTGGCAGACACACGTGACACACGTGCCTCAGTTTGGTAGGCTGAAGTACATCCACGTCTCGGTGGACACCTTTTCATGCGCAGTCTTTGCCTCTGCCCACACAAGGGAGAAATCCGGGGATGCTATCAAGCATCTCCTGCTGGCTTTCTCCTTCTTAGGCATCCCAAAGGTCCTCAAAACCGACAATGGGCCAGCGTACCGTTCCAAGGAATTCCGTGACTTCCTGCAGCAATGGGATGTGGAACATAAAACTGGCATCCCCCACTCCCCGACTGGTCAAGCCATGGTGGAGAGGACCCATCGTGACATCAAACGGGTCCTGGACCAGCAACAACCGGTCCTGAAGGTCAAGCAGCCACCAATTCGTCTTTCCAGGGCCTTGTACACCATCAATTTTTTAAACTGCTCTTTTGAGGTTTTGAACCCGCCAATCGTCTGTCACTTTGGTGGGTGTGAGCAGCTGGCCCTGAAGGTGCGTCTGCAAGTCCTCATGTGAGACCCAGAAACTGGCGGAGTCGAGGGCCCACACGACTTAGTCACTTGGCGTCATGGATACGCTTGCGTGTCCACCCCCAGGGGACTGAGGTGGATTCCCTCGAAATGGGTAAAACCATACCATCCTGTAGTCTCTGGGGAAAAAAGACCTAAATACTCGCAGGTCTCGGTGGCTGCATGGAGAAGAAAAAGGCACCACTGGAACTCCTGGGACGAGTTCGTCCTCCCTTTACCCCCTTGCCCTGTTTCTAATTATGTTTTGGTTTCTTATTCTATTTAGTTCCGATCCAGACCCACTCAGAGCGATGGCCCCATCGACAGCAGCCAGACTCCTATCTCTGCTGCTGCTTGCCAGTCTTCAGTCTCCGATGGTGGCATGGGCAGTGTCAACACCCATGCCACAATCCACAAGCTTGTCGGAGACTTCAAGAACAAGCTGTCCTCAGACATCCAACTGGCTGAATGGACTTTTTGAGAACTGGGGGCTACCTGGGTGGGCCTGGTCCATTATTCGTCCTGTCCTGATCTTTTTATTTATGATTTTGTGTATTCTCGGTGCATTTAGTTGTATTTGTTATTTTGTTAAAAAATTGATTTCAAGCTGTCTCCCCGCTGCATGCAAGCCAAGTCATGGTCGTCACAGCTCCACCAGAAGTGAAAGATCCTGAGCTGTGGCCACTGACCAGCTATTTACAGTTCAAAATACCATCTTTTATAAAAACAAAGGGGGAGATGTAGCGGCGTGTTTTATATCTTTTTATTTATTGTTAATATTTATAAGTTCTGTAATGGTTTTCCCCAAGTTCCCCCCTGTATTTCTCCCCATTTGGTTTCCCCCTGCCTTTGTTCTCCACAGCCTGTCACTCTCTGGGAAACCTTTTCTCTCCTTCCAGAATGTTCAGAGAGACTCGGTCCCAGATTGGAGCAGGCTGGGGAACCCCCACCCCTCATTTCCCATTCGCTGTCTGTGTGACATCCATATTTCCCTTATTGGCTTTCCCTCTTGTGTCCACCCCCTTCTCCCAACCCCATATAAGCTGTAACCATGCCTCGGGCGGGGACACTCTCGAGAGAGGCTCAGAGAGAAGCGTGGCTCCCCTGGGAATGTCAGGTGACAATAAAAACCATCTAGCCACAAAGTAGCCTCCTCGCTTCCTACCTTCGTCAAGCCTCACCGACATCTCTCATGCAGCTCTGACCCACCGGGGGGGTGGTGGCCGGTCTGCCGGCTGCTACCAACCAAGTTTGGAAGTATCCCGAGCCAGGGCTAGCCGGGAACAGCTGGAAGCCACTTTCCAGCCGGGCTTGAGGGATATTTTCAATATGTATTTGACAAATCACTTTTAATCTTTTTGGACAATTTAATGGCAAATTGAAGGCTGACCTAATCTTCCCTGATAATGGTTGTCTGGGCAACAAACAGGTTTTTATGCTTCTTGGGTACAGATCCTTTCACAATAGTGTACCAGTGTGAAAGTCTGTAGGAGAATAACCTAATTAATACCATAAGATATTGATTATTTTCTAGATAATTTTTTCTCAGGAAAGAAGTCTGGGCTTGTTGTGGATTTGTTTTGGTTTTTCTGTTTCTTTTCCATCAAGGAGCACAAACAACAGGTTTTAAAAAATCTGTAGGAAAATCCAAAACATTTAAATATTTAATATTTATTCTTTTCAGATACTTAAGTTCCTAAAGATGTTCTATGTTTTTCTAGTAAAGTTATCTAAGCACCTCCATTTCATCTAGGAGAATGGTTGATTATATCACACTTAATTACCCAAGACCAAAGAGTCTTGATAAAGTATTCAATGTTCTACATATTTATCTTCAGGTAAATAATGCAGTCTATTCTCCAGATCATATAATTTTTTTTCCTGACAGCATTATAGTTAAGATACCCATCTAAGATGGAAGAGAAAGACTAAATACAGCAAGGCCTTATTTCTGCTGAAGAACATAAAATCCACCCCTTCCAGTTCTAAGAGACTGTGTTTCTTAACCTTCCTTCCAGAAATGTTCCGTTTTGTACAAAATACCTGTGCATTAGGGGTGCTGCAGGGATGTGGTGGTGTTTTCTGTCATTCTTGTCTGACTGTAAGATTTTTTGTTATTCTTATGCCATCTCTTTCTTTGATCTGACTAATATTTCATTATTCACATTGATTACTCTATATTATTCCTGGAAGCTCAGGAAGCTATAAAAGCCTAGGAACTTTAATTAAGGGAGGAGCTACAACTGAAAATTGAACTTTCTCTCTTGGAATACTATATAGTAATTAGAGTCTAGGCAAGTCACCTGGAGCATCAGTCCCTCATGTGTGGGAAGGTGTGAAAAAGCATAGAATAATAGAGCGCTGTCTAAGTTTAGCACATTCCATTAAATTGATATCTCACTTATTCTGAATACAAATCTCAAGAAACATGAGGGCCCTGTACCAAATAAGGAATTAATGAAACCAGAGATGCACTGAATTAGAAGGGATTTTTCAAATAGTTATGTGTTTGTGTAGTAGTTTCATGTTTGCTGAATTTTGTTTGCTAAATTTAGTGTAGTGGTCTAAATCTTTTTCTTACTGTGGAATACAAATAGGAGAAAGAGGGCAAAACAGGCCTAAATTAAAGATAAAACAGATAGATTTATTAACACACACCAAAAGAAAAAAAGAGAGAATTAAAAAAAATGAAAGCTTTCAAAGCACTCCCTTCTCCCCACAAATAGTTCACTTTCTCACATACAACATAAAGAGACAAAACCTGTTATTTTTCAGTCAGTTTCACCATTTAAAATTAATCTTTCATCAGTTCTTTTAGGAAAGAGTCTCTTTTAGAAAACTTCTATGGAGAATTCCCACTGACAATATAGAAGAGTTCTCTTGTGGGTCTCAACTCTCACAAAGACAGCTGCCCAGGAACCTGCCTTTTGTGAAAGTCCCTCCCAATAGCAGCTTTTCCAACACTTCATATGGGCCATATCTGCCCATTAGGGGCACTGTTCAGGAATGCCTCTTCTAGTATAAAACAAAGATTCTCTTCTTCTGTCTCCAAAATCATCTTCATCTCAACAACAAAATATTTCCTTTCCCTTATGAGCAGAGAGGTTTTTTCTCACTTCCAACTAGAGCTTTTGCATCCTCCCTAAACAGCATTCATATGTTACAAGAAATAGTCCCTTGTCTATAGTTTACTAAAGACTAAGTCCAGCCAAACTGGGCCACTCCTCTTCCTTTGTCTTACTAGTCTTTTTACTCCCTTTTCACTGACTTTAGTCTCATGCTGTGTCTCCTTATAATTCCATCACTTTTTCTGTCTTCACTCCAGGAAGGCCAGTATTGCGGAAGTTCCATCGGCTCTTGCCATGCTGGCAGGAAGGAGTTAACACTTGCCCGGGCCTGTAGATAGTCACACGGTCTCTACCGGGGCGGCAGCCACAAGGATCTCAAAACTATGCTGGTGGAGGAAAGCCCAAAAACTGCAGCCAGGATCTCAGCATTAAAGTAGACTGATGGATGCCTTCCCCCTCCACTCCTCAGTTTCAACTGGGGTGACCCAAACTCGGAGATTGCTATCAAGAGCCCGGGAAAGGGGGAGGGAATATCTCCCCCCAGCCCTGGCCAGCGAGCAGCTGCCAGGGCGAGTTTAACACTCGCCAGCTGTTAATGGCACTATGTTAATTACCTTGGTTTTCCTCCTCTCCTGTGCTGCCGCTGGCCCGGCCATGGCCCGGCCCTGCAAGCCTGGTAGGCCGTGGGGTCTGGCCTGGCCTGCCCAGCTGCCGCAACGATGTTACCTCTGGCCATACTGAGAGAGAAAGAGAGAGGCCCCCCAAAGTCCCCCTGTACTTAAGCTATGGGTCCCAGAGGTGTACGCTTGTATCCAATTGATCAATCTGGCCATCAGTTTTAAAGAATATTGCTAATTGTTTTTTTACCATTCATGCTAAACCAATACAGTTTGATGTATCCTGAATTATATCCTGTCCCAACATAGCCTTTACTGACAATGAAAACTTCAGGGTATGATTAAAAAAAGAAACAAAGAACAAAGAAACCCCACCAAAAAATCATCAGCAAAACCCCACCAAATAACAACAAAACATTTAAAAAAGTAGAAATGTAGAATGAAAAATTCAGACTGTATTGGAATAAAAGTAATGGAAAATATGCAGGATGTCTATGGATAAACCTCCAAAGTTTAATGTTTCAAAACCAATGAATATATTTTAAAGCAGTAAACAAGAGTATTACAAGTAACAGAAAATGGTAATTTTGCTGTTAAATTGAATATCTGAGTGGCTTTTTTGTCGTATTCCTTCTAGTCTTCCTCCATGACTTCTTTGGCTCATCATGGCTCTGCCAGGTACCTGGGGAGGGAAGCAGCGCACTCAACCATTCACACAGATCAACCAAGAGAATGCCACTGCCCTCATCACCATAAACTAGAAGCAAAGTACTTTATTTCTCCTTATTAGTGGTTGGAGAAGGTTGAATATGCCTGCTATAAATTGTTTCTGTGCCTAGTGATTTCTCCTTTGAATAGGGTGGGTTATATACTTTCATTCATATGCCACAACTGTGCTGAAAATATCCCTCAAGCCCGGCTGGAAAGTGGCTTCCAGCTGTTCCCAGCTAGCCCTGGCTTGGGATACTTCCAAACTCAGTTGGTAGCAGCCGGCAGACCGGCCACCACCCCCCCGGTGGGTCAGAGCTGCACGAGAGATGTCGGTGAGGCTTGATGAAGGTAGGAAGCGAGGAGGCTACTTTGTGGCTAGATGGTTTTTATTGTCACCTGCCTTTCGCAGGGGAGCCACGCTTCTCTCTGAGCCTCTCTCGAGAGTGTCCCCGCCCGAGGCATGGTTACAGCTTATATGGGGTTGGGAGAAGGGGGTGGACACAAGAGGGAAAGCCAATAAGGGAAATATGGATGTCACACAGACAGCGAATGGGAAATGAGGGGTGGGGGTTCCCCAGCCTGCTCCAATCTGGGACCGAGTCTCTCTGAACACTCTGGAAGGAGAGAAAAGGTTTCCCAGAGAGTGACAGGCTGTGGAGAACAAAGGCAGGGGGAAACCAAATGGGGAGAAATACAGGGGGGAACTTGGGGAAAACCATTACAGAACTTATAAATATTAACAATAAATAAAAAGATAGAAAACACACCGCTACACTGTGCAATGTGCAGTAACCCAGAGCCACTCAACATGACTATGAACCCTGTGCACAAGTACAGGAAGGAAGTCGCTCGCTCACTACAGTGAGTACCTTCCAGCTATGACTCTCTGCTGTCATGTAGAACTATTTTGTCATTCACAGGCTTGACCACCATGGGACTAATTATAAATGAGATGATTCATCTGGATCAGCTTCTGTGTAATAAGGATAAAAATAGGGCCACTGGTATTACAGTGATAACAAGCTGATGCAATAACAGCTCTCTGAAATTATTGCATCTGCTAAAATAGCTAAACCCCAACATTTTCTAGGAGGAAGCAAAAATGTGATCTTAAAAAAAATGGCATGAAAATGAGGGTTTTTTAACTCATGAATTACAATCGTTTTCCCAATAGAAACACTAGAAAAAGAGGTTTGAGTTCAAAGACAGACCATGCAGCTGTGTAGCCTAAAAGGGGAAATTGCACAATAGGTGGATGTTCATGCACAAGGCTTCTGCATGTCAATTCATGTTTTGTACACTTTAAATTATAAACAGGTGTTATCACTAGGTACCTATTTTAGAAAGTGTTAATAATAGAATAGAATTTCCTCCTTTTGCTGTTCATTTTTGAAGTGAACTAGTTTGGACACAAAAATTTGTTTCCCCAAAAATTATGGAAAAGAAGGAATAGAATTTTCTTTAAAGCTTTAAATGGTTTAACATTATAAGGGAAGCCTTTAGCTGCTAAAACCTAGGGATGTGAAAACAGGCAGAGTTTTGACTTTATTACCTAACAGGAAAGAACCAGATATATTTTTATAATGTCTGGAGGGTGAAGAGCTGCTTGCCAGATGCATACAATGTGTTTCAAATGCTTCATGATCAACTAAACTCATGTGACCAATTTGGGGTCTCCACTTCTATTTTTTATCATGAGGAATTTCCACAGTAGCCAATTCATTGTGCTTGTAGCCTATATGATAAGAGATAGTTATTTTCAGATTAAAGGATTCTCAGTCTGAGCTACTGGGGCTTGAAGGAAAATTCTTCTATTTGACTGCTATGCTTTGAAAATGGGAACCAAATCGACTGTGGATGCCTACATTTCTTAAATGAAATCTGTTTCCATCTAGAAACTAGATGTGGAAAAAATATTTCCTATAATGTGATTAAAAAAGAAACAAGGGGAGAAAACCTATCAATAAGTGATACAAAATTCACATTTCATAAATCAGAAAATGGCAATTGCTCCCTCCTATTTTTAATAATCCTCATTTCTATCGTTTATGAAAGTAGCTGGGATATTTTTCATTATCATGTTTTAATTCTTAAACCATGATTTTTGATTTTGTTGAGAAAGCTCTGTTTCACTGAACATTAGAAACATTGAAGACACATGTGTTCTGAACAATTCAAATGCATTGCTTCCACAGATAGTGTAAAGATAAAGACACTCACAAGTAGATTCATACCATCCATTCTGTTTCTGTTTGGATGAGATGATTTCTATCCCTCCCTCCCTCCCTCCCTCCCTTTCTCCCCTTTTACTCTCTCAATCCTCCCATTGGCTCTGTTAACTTCATAATGATACAGGCAACTAGTCTGAATGGTTTTGTTCTTTCCATGGATGAAACAAAAAGCAAAACTCCTTTTGAGTTTAGCTAAAGTTGTCAGCTTGCTGGCAAACTGAACTAGCTGTTATTTGTGTATGAACAGCAGTCTAGAAACTGTGTGTTGGTTTCAAACACAAATATTTATCAAATTTTGAAATAGCAACTTTGAGAATATCTAACTGTATAAGTAAAATATCTAACTGTATAAGTGAAAAGAATCTAGTGCTTGAAAGTCAGAAGTCACTTAATGTCTTATAGAATTGTCTTCTGTTTCAGGAAACAAAATGTGGTAAAAGACCTAGTCTAAAGATAAAATTTAAATGGCTAGCAACAAAATACAAACAGTCCTATATTTGTGAAAAACACATTGTGTTCTTGAGATTACATTTTTGTGGCAAAATGTAGCTTGAAACAACATTTTATGGATATATTGTAAATCATTAGAAGAGGAAAGGTCTCAAGGGAGAGAGAGCTCTCACATAACAATGGCACAAACAGAATCGGCAGTCATTTTCTGTAGTTTCAGTGAGCATCTGGAACTCATATGTTTATTGTTGAAAATTGACAAGATCTAAGACTAGAATGTAGGATGGGTTTAACTTCTATCAGGAAAGAATAGAACAAATATTAAAGAAACATAATCAAGCAACAGCAATGCATTCTACATAATTTACAAAGGTTTTAATTTTGTACAACTGTTTTGTAGAACTGTTCATTGCTCTAATGCAGCCTAACTACAAACATTGAACTCTTAATTATAAGACAGTAAATGTCAGATGTGCTTAAGTATCACCCATCCTTATCAATACCACTAGAAGTTATCATTAGCAGATTTTATAAATAAAGTGAATTATTTTCTTTTTGTGGTAAACACTAAGAATTTTAAATATGGAGGATATAATTGTATAAGATTGTCTGGTATAATATAGAAAAATATGGCATAAGGTTAAGTAATATTTGAGTACAAAAATTATGTTCTAAGGGATAGATTATATGATAAGAATGGTCCTCTTCATTAAGACTGCTCTTCATTATTCTGCCACATCATTTTTAGGGCCATTTAGAAGCTGTAGGCAGCTCTACACTAAGAACAAGCTCACCAAGTAATCTAACATGAAATGGAGATAGTCCTAAAACATATCTCCATTTATAAACAGAATAAAACCCCCACACCTAAAGATTACCTTTGCATGTTCTCAACTGTTTTCTTGAGTCATTACTATTGCAGACATTATATAAAAGCACAATTGTAATCTGGATTATAATCTGCTAAGAAATTTCAACCTAGTATTTCTATTTGGTATCACCTTGATATTGTACTCTTAGAATCAGAGGGAAGAAAAAGGTTGGTGAAAAACACTAATTAACCAAGCAAGCCATCAAAAAAACCCCCAAAAATCTACAACATTCTATGCTGATGATGTACTTTGAGCAATTTTTGAAAATGTCTTGTCTGCTCCTCTTAATAACTTTCTATATCTTTCTAAGAAATGTAGAAAATCAACAGACTAGATTACAAGATAGGGAAAAAACCTCAAAATTTATGGTTGGTTTTTCTTCTGCTTTGAGATAAGCAGGTGCCTGTGATCCTGTGGCCGTCTAATAGTACTGTGTACATAAATGGGAAACATCAATATTGAAATTTCAGGTGATTTTTCTGGGTGATCACAGCTGTGATACTGACAAAGAAAAACATGAAGACAAATAAAGCCAAGCACATAATTTGTAATATCTTATTTATTCATGTGTGCTTGAAGAAGCTCTCATGAGCTAACTGAAAAAGAGGCACATACATATGTTTTCTGGGGCACCCTTTTCCTCAATTCTTGCATGCAGCTTTTTTCCAGCAAGTAATTTCATTGATTTCAACAAAAGTGATTTGTAGTTTTAAAAATTGTAAATGAGTTGGATTCATGAAAGTAAGGAATAAAATTGACATTGTGCTTCATATAACCTCACCTGTATATTTCAGGGGAGAAAAAAAATAAACTCTTCTGCTAGGAAAAGGGAATTTTTAACATTTCTATATTGGTTTTTCTAATCTGTGGGGAAATTTTCCTAATCTGTGGGGAAAGAGATAACTTATTCCTAACTTTAAATGTGTATACTAAGAGTCACAGAATCACAGAATGACCTGAGCTCGAAGGGACCCACAAGGATCATCAAGCCCAACTCCTGGCCTGCACAGCACAACCCCAAGAGTCACACATAGGCCTGAGAGCATTGTCCAAACACTTCTTGAACTCAGACTGGTGCTGTGACCACTTCCCTGGGGAGCCTGTTCCAGTGTCCAACCACCCTCTGGGTGAAAAACCTTCTCCTAATATCCAACCTAAACCTCCCCTGAAACAACTTCAGGCCATTTCTTCTGGTCTGTCATTGTTTACTACAGAGAAGTCTCAGTGTCTCAGAGAAGATCAGTGTCTGCCCCTCCTCATGCCCTCACAGGGAAGTTATAACTTCAGTGAGGTCTCCCCTCAATCTCTTCTCCAGGCTGAACAGACCAAGTGACCTCATCCACCCCTCACATGGCTTTACCTCAAGCCCTTCACCATCTTCATGGCCCTCCTTTGGACACTCTCTAACAGCTCAATGTCTTTTTTGTGTTGTGGCACCCAGAACTGCCCCCAGCACTCGAGGTGAGGCTGCCCCAGAGCAGAGCAGAGCAGGACAATCCCCTCCTTGGCTGGCGATGCTGTCCCTGATACCCCCCCAGGACACAGTGGCCCTCCTGGCTACCAGGGCACTGCTGACTCATGGCCAGATTGGCCAGATTAAGTTTGGATCAAAGGATTTATTATAAATTTGCAATCCCTAAAACAAGCGACTCACAGGAAAAAGAAATTTAAAAATCAATATTAATATAATAGTGATGCAAAACAGAATAATCTGCGTTTTACAACCCTGAACATCTAGAATTCATGTATTTACTCCTAAGCCAGAAGGAGAGAATACAGATTATTGTATCCAGTTGTTGGGGTTTTTTTCCCCTCATGAAACTGACTACTCCTCACACAAAAGTAAGAAATACAAACAAAATAAAGCAAAGCAAAACAAAAAACCCCCAAAGTATTAAGTTCAGATTATATAATTTAAATTGAGCATCTTCTTTTGAAAAGGACAATCCTGATTTAAAGATTTCAAATACTTCTGAATTTACTCTCTGCTTCTTTGTCCATTTCTGTCTTTTTCATTTCCCCTCATCCTACCAAGGCTCTTAAAGACACCCAGCCCAGAATTTATATCTTCAAGAAGATACACACTCTACCACAGAGGAGCACTGTAAAACTATAATCATCTATGACAACCCAAAGCATACCATTAGGTGTAAGCTGCAGTTCTGCAGACTTTCTTTCATTGCTGAGATTTCCAAGGGTAAAAAAGAATCATTCACAGCTATTTCAACCATTAGCTGAGAGCTATGTTGCACTTCCTGTTTCTCCTAAAAATAATTACTGTAACTTTTTCATTGTCCCAAAATAAGTGCTCCACAGAAACAGGAGGATAAAAACTGTTCATGTAAGCAGAATATACAACTAAAGGAGCATATTAATGTTACACAGAAGAAGAAATATTCACATAATTTCCAGAAACTGAAAATGCTAATTTGTTTTAGTAATAGGCTCAAGCAAATCAGCTTTTAAGGGAAATAATAATAAAAAATTATTAGTTTTGCTATAATTAAATGTTATTTCTAATGGTATCTGTGGTATTTGGAGGTATCCATCTACTAGTGTAAGTATTATTTGAAAATAGTAAGGAATATAAAAAGCATAAATTATTTATTGTAACAATTTTTGCAAAATTGTTGTAGAAAAAGAGGTTGTTTCTTTTATTGGCTTAGAGTCTTCTAGAAAGTAATTTGGGTAGAACATATGGTGTTATTCTTCATTCACTTTCTCTGCTGTGGCTCCAAAGAGAAGAATTATCTCTGATTAATATAAAATCAGACTATAAATGCTAGCTGTTACAGGGTATGTGACTCCCAGTACTGCAAATGCAAGCAACTAAAGCTGAAACCAAGTCTGGGTGAAGGAAATGCTGCAGTCAATACAATGGATGATGTCAAAGGAGATACAATCACTCTGAGTAGTTTTTATACTGGTTTTATGTACTTGATCGCTCCAGAGAGCTGTTCACACTGTGTACTAAACTCTGCACGGCCTAGTGGAACCTACTGAGACTACTGGGACTGGATCAGATTTCTGTGGTAAGAATACACATTATTTTTAACAGTAGAATGTGATCTTATATCACGACATGCCTGTGGTGGGTTGACGCTGGCTGGATGCCAGGCAATCACCCAAGCTGCTCTATCACTATTCTCCACATCTGGACAAGGGAGACAAAATATAGCAAAAGGTTTATTAGTTGAGATAAGCACCTGGGGAGATCCAAATACCCTCATAGGCAAAACAGACTTGAATAAAAGATATTATTTGATTTTATTACTAAAAAAAAAAAAACAAAAAAAAAAACCTGAGTAGATAACAAGAAGTAAAATCAAATCTTAAAAACATTTTTCCCACATCCTCTCACCATCCCAGCTCTACTTCCTCCCCTCCAGTTGTACGGGGAGACAGAAAATGGGGATTGCAGTCAGTTTGTTCAGGGAGAGGAGTCCTTCCCCTGCTCCACCATGTTGTCCCTCCTGTGGGAGGCAGTTCTCCATGAGCTTCACCAACATGAGTCTATCCCATGGGCAACAGTTCTCTTCAACTGCTTCAATTTGTGTCTCTTTTCCACAGGATGCAGTCCTTCAGGAAACAGGCTGCTCCAGTGTGGGCTCCCACAGGGTCATGAGTCCTATCTGGAAGCCTACTCCAGTGCGGGTTTCTCTCCACAGGTATACAGGTCCTACCTGGACCCTGCTCCAGCATGGGATTCTCATGGGTCTGCAGTTTTTTCAGGCACTCACCTGCTCCAGTGTGGGGCTCCTCCCTGTGCTGCAGGTGGATCTCTGCATCCCTGTTACCTCCATGGCTGCAGGGGCACAACTGCCTCTCCAAGGGCTGCTCCAAGGGCTGCAAGGGAATCTCAGCTCCAGTCCTGGAGCATCTCCTGCCCCTCCTTCCACACTGACCTAGGCATCTACAGGGTTGCTCCTCTCACATATTCTCACCCTGATCTTCTCTGCCTGCAATTACATCTTCACAATAACCTCTTGTTGTCTTCTTAAATATGTTACCACAGAGGATTTATTATCATTCCTGATAGGCCCAGCCTTGGCCCACAGTGGGCCTGCCCCAGAACTGGCTAGTATTGGCTCTCTCAGACGCAGGGGAAGCCTCTGGCAGCTTCTCACAGAAGCCACCCTGTCTTGGTTTTGAAAAGACAGATATCTGCTAAAGAGGGACAGGACCTCTCTTGGAATGGATAATTCAAATTCCCTCCCACCACATTATTATAATTTAGAAAATTAAAATGGCTTTCAGGCAGAGATATGGGGATAGGAATAACAGTTCTTTACTGTTATATATAACAAGGCAAACAACAACTACTACAGCAATTAATAGCGAAAACAGAACCAGGGACCTTGAGGGCGGCTTTGTTTCACAAAACACGGGGCAGTCTGGTCTCTTGGGACTCCGAAAAAAGCACCAAGCTGGAACAGTGAGGGATCCCGGGCTGGTGGATCAGATATATCCGGAGCTCTGTCACTAGAAGAGCAGGGATGTCCCGACAGGACGGGGCCAGTGCAGGGCCACAGCGTAGCAGAAAAAACCTCAAAGCAGCACCGAGGAAGCAGCGGCGGTGGGACAGGGCCGGGCCAGCTCCAGCAGGGCAGAAGGACAAGAGTTCAGGATTTCCTGGGCACACGAGCAGAATGATGGTAGCTTTCCTCAGGATCAGACCCAGGTGGTGCCAGTGAAACTTCTCCCGCAGCAAGCAGCAGCCTGACAGTCCTCTCTCCAATGCCGAGAGCAAGAGAGCAAAGCTGCCCCCAGCCCCATCTTTTTCCTGCCCCCAAAACCTCGTGTCACCTTTCCCCTCTGAGAGAAAATCCTGGAGACAAAAGAAAGAGTGTAGCCAAGTGCTATGCTCCATCCTCTTGTCCCACCTGAGTACCAGTAAGTACCTAGTAGTTAGTTGTCCATCAGCTCTTGGGAAAAAATTCTATAGGTAAAAAACCAAAACAATAAACAAACCTAAACACCAACACACGCCTAGAGTCCCCCTGCTACCAAAACTTGGCCACACAAACCCAATACAGAGATTAACATTGGCTCAATATGGTACAGACACTGATGTAGTTAATGAAACCAAAAAAAAATTAAGGAAAAAAAGAAAGCTTCCTGTGTCATTATCCAAATCACAGCCATGTTATCCACTTCTTCATTCCCTAATTAAAAACTCCATGTCAATAATTTCAAAAGCCAGTCCTGAAGTGTATGTGATCTTTAACATACACTGAAAATGGGGACTATACTACAGGTATCCATTCTCCTGCACCAAGCATGGCAACAAAGGAAACAAGAAGTACTTTTTTTTTTTTTAAGGGCCCTGGATGAACTTATTTGACCAACATATCAAACATATCAAAAATACCAAACACATCAATTTCATGGGAAAATTCAATATTTGACTAAAAGGGAGATCCACAACAGGTCAGGTATTTCTGTATATCCTTCAGCTGAAAAAAGAATTGAAATAACCAACTAAAGAAAGAATTGAAATAACCCATTTTTAAATAAACACCAAAGTATTAAATTAATAATTCTCTCTAACTAAGACAAAAAGCCATCAGCTGTATCTTATATTCACTTGATGGCATCTTGTTGAACATGTGATACTTCAGCAGCCTAAGCTAAATGACTCAGGAGCATGACTACAACACAGAGTTGCAGTAGTGTCTTTGATCTATTATGAGCTATTAGTATGGAGACAAAACCTTTTCTTATGAGCAACCAAATTTAGTCAAATAAATTAAACTGAGGCCTTCAGCAGGAGAAGATAGAGGTCAATTTTTCTAAGAACCCTATGACTAACACTAAAATCATTTGTAATCTTGCCATCTATAGTGAACTCTGTAAAATCTGTAAAGTTACCTTTTTACAAATGAAAACAAACAAGCAAACAATCTCCCTCCCACACCAACTAAAACCGAAAGGAAATTAGCTCAATAATAACATTTCTAAAGAACAATCACTTCTGAGTTCTCATACTATTTTCTTAACAGAACAACACCCTATGTGATACCCATGTTCATGTTTAATAAAACTACTTAGGGTCATGTCCTCACCAGCTCTTTTCCCATTGCGTTTAGCAAAGAAATGAGCAAACAAACAAACAAAATTAGAATTTAATATCATTCTGTCCTCTAGTAATGCTACTCTCAGATAAAGCAAGGAGGTTGATCTGGATATATTTTCTTTAGTTCTTTAACTTAATGAGCGTGAAACCCTCAAGTACCTTTCTAGAGAATTGTGAGGTGTTGTATGTTAAACACTTCACCTTAAGGCTGAAACAGTCACTGATTATTTGCTTTAGTAACCTTGTTTGTAAAGATGTGGGGAGTCATTACAAGCAGTGGAAAAACACTGAAGTGATATATATGCCTCCACCAGGTAAAGTTTAAACAGAAACGTACGTTGGGAAACTATCAAAATATTTTGTCGCCTTCATGATATATCAGATGACAGTTGTTTGTACAAGCGCCAGACAAAATGAAATATCAGATACAGCATGTCTTTTGGCTGATTAACAAGCAGAGTTTGGAAAGAGCAAAGCAGAAAACTTCAAACTAAATAAAACATCTACATCATGGCAGTAATATCTAGGTTGCTTTAAGGGTGTGAAACATTGCCATGCTGTTGATATATATAAAGCCTTTAAATGGGTTTCATCTGTACCATCTGCATACCATACTATGCATGATATAGCAAATATCGTTTAAAACAATGAAATTTTGAAACATACTGCACTTTCAGGAAGTAAAGAAATAATCATCACAGAACAGCTGTGCTAGGCCAACCACACAGCTAGAATGAAGGACACCAAAATGCCACTGCAGATGCTATGTGGTGAGCCATAGGAATGTATGAGGTAGATAGGCAGAGATACACAGGAGCACAAGCTTGAGCAATATGAATTTCTATACAGTAATTAATATTTACTGTCAACACAGAGGTAACACTAATACACAGCAGTCTGAGTGTGAGTCTTGGCTTAAGAAGATCAATTCACTCAATTCAAGAAAAATACAATTTCCAAAACAGCAATGAGGTTAGCAGGAAGAGGCTCCAGTCTAGGTAGAAGAGACTTCTCTTAAATTCCTCCATCAGGCTTTATATAAAAACACTATATTCTTCTTCTTTTTCCATGGCAAGACAACACTTCTCAAAACTAAGTAAATATTAGCTTACAGGGTTTCAGTATCTTATTCATGTGGTGTCAAAAACATACATCTGAACTGTAACTGACTATTCTTATTATTATCAAGTTCTATGAGAATTAGAATCTCTAAACACATGTTTTGTTTTGGGTCCTTAGAGAGCTATGGTCTTATTTTCCATATGGTGCAAGTACTCCAAAGTTAACCACAAGCCTTTTAAAAATAAGTGATTGAACAAGCCTTGCAGACTATTAGAGAGCAAGAGCAATTATCAAACACAAGTCATTTTTAATTTTGTTCTTAAAAGACATATGATGTTTTAATAAAGTCTTTAGAAATCACAGGAAGTATACAGTCTCAAAATTAAGCACAGCACTTTATTAACTTTATGTTTTGCTTGAGCTCATTAGAAAGCAGGTTGTCATAGCAGCTGAAGTCTTTGATCATGTTTTTCTTTTAACAAACTCTGAGCTCCACAGTTTTTTCCTTATACTCTCCTACTAAAAGCCAGATCATTACACATTTATAAATCAGTTATGTTTAAGTTTATACAGAATATTATTGATGTTAGAAGAAAGGATGAAACTGTTAACATTAGCTGCTTACGTGAACAAAAAGTATCCTGGCATCCTGGAAAAGATAAAGGTCTCTGATGTGAAAGCAGCCTAGTATCATAAAGCATCAAGCAATATTGTATGTTCTTTGAAGAGAAGGCTGTGGCATCTTAAGACGTGTTATGTTCCTGGCTGATCCATTTCCTTGTAATGAAAAACACCTGGGTAAAGAGAGTGTCCTCTCCTAGGGCTTGCAAAACAGATATGTGTATGCCTCAAATCCAGAAGCCTCTGATAAGTGGGACACATTTCTATATCTAGAACTGAACCCCAAATCAAGTCCACAAACCTGAATGTTTACAAATTTAGGGGAGAAGATCTATGTTCCCAATAACGGCTTGGATTCTAATTTCACACCTGTATTTTCTTCTTAAGAAAACTCAGTGAATCATATTTTTGTGCATAAATTGTAACTTTCTAAATATCAAGTCTGGGGCATTAACACCCTTTTAACAGAGGCAAATATATTCCACAAACCATCACATGAAGAAAAATTACTCACTTTCATGTGACTATACTGAAATATATTGAAACAAAGGTAAAGATTTGCTCTTTCATAGCACCCATAATAATAATACTATAACTAGCTAGAGACTCCAGAGTATTAAAGGTTCAAGTCCTTCAAAACTGTTCTTATCCCTCAAAATAGTTCATGATTTTTCACTTTGCAACTTACTATTTTAGAAAGAATACAAAGCAAGGAAAATGCTGCTATCAATTTTCCAAACAAACTAATTTTCACGGCAGAAATGTATCTAACAATGATTGGTACAGCATCATTGATGAGGTTACTACTACTGTAAAAGGCAGAACATACTGGTTTAAAAAGATTTTCATAAACACCTTGATAATGGAATATAACATCCAAATAACTACTATGGAAGCAGGAGTTAATGATTCAAATGCAAAAGTTTTAGCATACATCTGGAGGTCTTTTATTCTGTTGTTTATCCAAATTCTCAGAAGTAGCCAGATGTCTTGTCTTACACAAATTTTGATCTTTTCTCTCTTATAGGAATAGTACCTAAATAACCTACTAGCTAAAATATCCAGTCCATTCCAAAAAACTCTTAGTCTGCTGCATTTTCTTTTAGAAGAGCAGCCTTCAAAGAGGGGAACTGTATTGAACCAAAACTGGAAAGATGGTTCACCCGTATTCAGACAATAAAGGAGCCCAAGCTTTTCTTACTTATGTGTACTTAGGAGAGTCATTCCTTTGCTTGTTTGCTACAGTTTTTACTTATTACGACAAGAGGTTTTACTCAGACAGCATATTTTAAACATCTCAGCATTTCCATAGGTATTACCTTAGAGGAGGACATAAAAGGAAGATGACAGACTATCTGTTGGTCCACATTTCTTCTAAGCTAGTACTAGTGTTATTGAACAATATTTTGTCAGACAGCAAAAACATGAACAGTATTTTTCTTTCATTCACCTCATCTTCTTTTACAAGGTACATGCATTACAAGGGCAGGCCTATATCTTCTCAGCTTTTTGTCTTCTTCTCAAGTGGTGTGAATTTTTCTCACCAGTAACTGAAGGTGAAGCAATATTATAAATTTCATCCCAAACAAGTCCAATTTCCAGAACTGAAAACTGTGGGAATTTGGGGCATAAGCAAGAGAAAATTTAGAAACTCACTACTCCATAATGTTGCAACACAAAATATTATTGCCAAAAAAATATTATTTGTTGTCTTCTAACACTTCTGACTTATAAAGCATCCACACTACAAAGAATTCTCAGTAGGGGTTCTCTGAAAAACAGGGTTATCAGTGGCTGGTTTCTGCAGATGATTTTCCTGCCAGAATCCTGGATCTTGCCGTTCTTCAACTACTGTGCTTTTCTGCCCTGTCAAATAGACTTTGGAGGATTTAAAGCTCCGTCCAATGTCCTTCATCACCAGCTGGACAAGTGGCATCACACTGTGGCTGGCTTCAATTAGGTGTGTGATGGCAAGTTTTTGTTAATGTGCTAGTCAGCAAGCCAAATGGACACAATAGCTGCCAAGCTCAGGCTGCAGCTTCTCTCTCTCCATGGCAGTCATTTGGATACATTTTCTCTACTTATTCAACAGTTTTATGTTATCTTTCTGTTTTATTTGATGTAAATTAAGGAATATGCTTGCAAGTTAGTTGCAGAAGCCAAGGAATAAACAAGTGGGCAAGTAGTGTGAGTATTTCTATGTTTTACTACCTCAGGAAATCAGATTAATTTTCTTTTACTTTAGCTACCATTTTTCCAACATGAACTATTTCTTAAAGTACTTCTCACACCTGTTCAGTATTACTGCATCATTGTATTTCAAAGACTGCTAGGGAGAAACATCTTGAGCACAGGAGCCTGAAGGGCTTAAAACCTTTAAGACACTGTTGGTCCACAGGTCCCATTCAACTATTACAAACCCAGGACATATAACTCAGTACATCTCCCTGATTGTTCTATTTGTCTGGAATCATTATAGAGCCATAATCATATGGCTGGTTTTTTTTAGAGAAAAATATTGTCTTCCTAAGTAATGATTTTCAGTGTGATGCTGTCATTTTAGAAGATGACAAATGTAAAACTTTTCTCCATCAGATTAGTGCAGAATATTTCCATGATGAGAAACAACAAAAATGGTGCGCAGGTTGTTGTCCACTAAGAAGAAATATCTGGTGGAAGGTCATATTGCTCCTTCATAGTAGCTCTGCTGACATTTGTAACTTTGCATGCATCAAAATCCCATTGCACTTTAAAACATCAGTGGAGTTTCAAGAACAAAAGTAGCCTGCAGCTAGGTCAGGGATCCCACTGTTTTCAGGCCCCATTCATTATATGACTGTCATCCAAGCATCAAATCTTCTCTTCAGATCTAAAATTTATTAGAATAATACTAAGGGATTTGTTGCAAACATCATTTTAGATGATTGTTTTCATAAAAGACGCATTCTGCTTTGCACAGATCGTCTTGATTTTTGCCTTGCCTTCTAAATGGTGAATGCTGCCAGTCCACCTCACCTCTCTGTGCTGCTCCTACAGATGAACTGTTTTCACTCTATGCCCAGTAACATTGGCCTGCATATGGAAAAAGTGCAGATGAGGGCAGCTGTAGCATCAGACTGTGTCTACTAAATAGATATTTGTATCTTTCTCTTTTGATGCGGATATATTTATTAAAAAAATTACAAACAAAATTGAACAAGTTTAACGTGGATAAAGCATACATGACAAAACAAATAAAGACTGAAAATCTATCTACTTTTCAAAATTGCATGAAATCTCCCATTATTTTCAAGAGGATTGTTTGTACCTAGATGATATACAAGTAAAAAAATGGAGTAACTAATCTTTATTCTTTATGTATCAACCCAGGACATCCCTCTGGTGGCCCTGGGTGATCTGAGACCCTGGCAAGGAGTCCAGAGACAAGTCACAAGAGTTTGCTTAGAATAATATTAATTTATCACAGGGTTTAAATGTAGAATTTTGGGGTTTAATGGGGGTTCAAGGAGGCAAGATGGAGGAATCTGGGTGGTGTCCCTGTCCTTCTACTTCTTCTTCTTGTCCTCCATCTTCTGCAGTGATGGTGGCACTCTTGGATTGGATTAGAGCAGAAGTGCACTGTCGAACATAGGTGATATATATTGGTATCTTACTATAAATATAGAACACGTAGTACGTAGTATAAAGAGTTAAGACGGCCCCGGTCAGTGGGTAGTTGGCCACCACCAGTGAGCAGCAAGCACCCAAGCAGTTCATTCTGAACTGAATGTACCAGATAAGAAGCAACAACCTTGAGAAACCAGAGCTGACGCATCTTGACCTCTTCTTCTGGCACGGGGCTTGGGAGAAGCGCTTTTGACAAACATCTCGGGGAGCCATCAGCCCAGTGACAGAAACTGAGGTTTATGATTGTGCATTGCTGTGCAGAAATCAGTGGCACTATTGCAGCAATATCTTGAACCTCTCATTTTGCATGGACATGTGCTCAGAATAATGAAAAAAACCCAAAACCTGACTTTACTTGTGAGCAGCATATGGGAAAGTTTGATTCTTTACTTGTTTTATTTAGAAACTGATAGAAAAGAGAACTTATACAGTATGTGTTTATGGATTAGGTAGACTAAATTTGGAACAGAGTACAAAAGAGGAGAGTTTGAAATAATGTCAATTGCAGCAACAGGTAGAATTTACATTATAGTATCATCATTTTTTTTTTATATATAAGAAAAAACATACAAAATATAATATTTTTTTCTGTTGGAGGTTTTGGTAACAAGGGCAAATAGAACTGAAAAGCAGAATATGGACATAAGAGTGAGGTTTTATTTTCAATACTATATTCATTCCTAGCAACACTTTCTTACAATCTTCTCAAGACTTTCTAAAGCACTTCAATTATATCCAGTTAATTAGTACACTACAAATGGCATTTAATGAGTTAATGTGTGGCTTTCTGAAAATTGGGGAATTAATTATCTTCATTCAAATCCTGTTTCTCAGACAACTGGGAATTCCCTCAGTCGTGCCATGCCAAAAGAGCTTATTTTATGCATCACTGCTGTCAAGCACAATTCAGCCCTATACAGATACTACAGTATTAGTATACAGTATATATATATAGTAATACTATACAGTAGTACTATAGAGTAGTACTTGTAAGCTAAAGCTCAGATCTTTTTAAACTGAATGTAGTGGAAGTTTTAGCTTAAAAGACATTAATCGACATATTATCCAGAAATCTAAAATTTATAAGAATTTTTGGGCTCCATAAAATTCTTTGGGTTTCTCAGAAATCTGTTTTCTGGAGCAAGAGCTAGCTTTAAGTTAGCTCTGCTTTTAGCTCTGCTTTTAGCCACAGGTTGCACTAGAGTCCTCAGGAGGTTCTTCCAGTCTAAACTGTTGCATAATTGTATGACTGAATGGTAGAAAGAGTCTTGGTGGGATTGTGGTGGGATGGAACCTAGGAAGGAGATATTGTAGAAAAAGAAGTTTACTTTTGGCTAGATGAATACATTTTAATATTTTTAGTGCCTGCAGGGGCACTGAATATATTAGAAAACAAACAAACAAACAAAACTCGAAAACTGTGTGAGTTTAAGGGAATGTAACATGATGTATGCAAAAAGGAACATAATCTCCAATTTGTTGTGTCTTGTCTGGAAAAGATCAAAAGAATTCCTTGATTATTTAAAGCAAAGGCATAATAAATAACACAAAATGAAGGGTATATATTATCAAGAAACTTCTGATGCTTTGGAAAAGAGAGACAATATCAGGAACCAGGTTATTTCTTCAGGTTTAGGAGAGGCTTTCTAATTGTCAAGATTTTAAATATTGTGGACTATAAAATCAAAGACCTGAATATTCTCTATCAGTCTAGATATTATTTGATAACGGAAATATTAGAAAGCAGTGAAAAGAGTAGAAAGAAAACAAGGGGCTAACATGACTTCCTTTTATCCTTTTCCTTCATCTTTCCTTTCAGGAAAACTTTTCCTTTCTTTGCTCAGACTTTCCCTGCAAAATGTGCTTCCCATATGTCTCTTAAATATATATCATGCAGTATACACACATGTCAAGTATATGAAGACTAGAGGGGGTCATAAGGATTAAAGGAAACTGAAATAAAGCCAGCATGAAGTAACTTTTCCATTTAAATTTAATTGTTCTCTTTGGCATAAACTTAATTTGGGACATAGCTTTTAAAAGTTTCTCAAGACAACACAACAGAAATATCAGTAAAAATTACTTTAGATATTAGGTTAGCCAGTTAAGGAGAAATATCTAAAATGTTAGATTATGGGTATATGTTGAAATATATCATGACGTATCATAAACCAAAATAAAATTGTTACTGATCTCTTGTGATCACAGCTCAAAAATATTTACCTGGTTAACACAGAAACTGTTATAACTATGTGAATTGGGTTTTCATGGCCAGGTTTTGATAGTGGGGGGGACTGCAGGAGTGGCGTCTGTGAGAAGCTGCTGGAAGTTTCCCCCATGTCTGATGGAGCCAATGCCAGCCAGCTGCAAGACAAGCCCACCACTTGCCAAGGCTGAGCCCTTCAGCAATGGTGGCAGGCCAACAGAGTTAATCAGGGGAAGAAAACCAGCTGAACAGCAATAGCCAGAGAAAAGAGGAGTGAGATTATGTGGGAGACACAGCCCTGACATCCAAGTCAGTGTAGAAGGAGGGCAGGAGGTGCTCAGGTACAAGAGCTGAGATTCCCCAGCAGCCCATGGTTCAGCTCATGGTGAGGCAACTGCGCCCCTGCAACCACAGAGGTCACAGGTATGCTGACATCCACCTGGAGTCCATGGAAAACCCCACACCAGACCAGGTGGATGCCCAAAGGAGGCTGTGAACCCCTTGGAAAACCCACAATGGACCAGGCTCCTGGCAGAACTTGTGACCCTGCAGGTCAGAGAAGGTGGGAGTGAAGGAAATCTGAAGAGAAAGTTAAGAAGGTCCAGAAAGAAGGGATGGGTGGGGGCACATGTTCACATGTTTTAATATTTAGTTTTATTCATCATTACACTACTCTGATTTGATTTGGCATAAATTAAACTAATTTTCCCTGAGTTTAGTTTATTGTGATCGTAATTGATGAGCAATCTCTCCTTGTCCTTATCTCATCCCATGAGCCCTTTGTTATATTTTCTCTCACCTGTCCTGCTGAGGAGGGTGAAACGATAGAATGGCTTTGGTGGACACCCACAACACTATGTCATCACGTTTAAGAAACAGTAAGTTTCCACAGAATATTGCAATTTCTTGTGGCATACCTCCTCCTCAAGCCTGGGGTATTTTTAATTTTCAATCTACTATGCAATAGGCTTCTGATCCCTTAGTAAGACAAACTCTAAAGAAGCTACCTATATTTTTAAACTAA
Source organism: Acrocephalus scirpaceus scirpaceus (assembly GCA_910950805.1). Classification (NCBI taxonomy): domain Eukaryota; kingdom Metazoa; phylum Chordata; class Aves; order Passeriformes; family Sylviidae; genus Acrocephalus; species Acrocephalus scirpaceus. The sequence continues at coordinate 52,672,918 of OU383776.1, forward strand.
CAAGAGGGATATACCATACAACACCATGCTCCAGCAATAAAAGCTGGAGTGTAGAAGGAGGGTGGGGAGGATATTCTAAATGATGGCATTAGATTTTTCAAGTCACCCTTACGCATGATGGAGCCTGGCTGTCCTGGAGATGGCTGAACATCTGCCTAACCATGGGAAGTGTTTTTCCACATAGCGAATTCTGTATTTTGTTTTGCTTGAACGTGTAGCTTTTGCTTTGCTTGTTAAACTGTTGTTGTCTCAACCCACAACTTTTCTCCCATTTGTCCTTACAAGTCTCTTCCATGCCATGCTGGGAAGTGTGAGTGAGCAACTCTGTGAGGCTCAGCTGCCAGCTGGGGTTAAACCACCAAGATACTTGCAATAACTGGAAACATTAAAAAAGCTAAAAATATAACTACAAGATGACAGCAAAAAGTATTAATGCTGCACAGAATGGCATAATTAGGGAAGTGTACTACATAATTATTGCTGTAAAATTAGTGTTCCTGACCAATTTATAAGCGTAAGAATATGTGATATTAAGTTGTCATGAGTCAGTTAGCAGTCATTAAAATAAAGGTATACAACCAATTTTTCCAGTTTGCTTTCATTTTACTAACAGATCCTTTTATCATTGTGCTACACAGCAGCTTTAAAGAAGTCATTAGGTCTTTACTTCAATGCTGGTCATAATCTTCAATATTCTAATGTATTTGGGTAATTTGAAGGTGCAAGAGAGATATCTGCTCCCAAGAGGACTTTCCATCATTAAAACCTGCAAGAATGTCTATGCTTTTCCACCAGAAAAAGTAGGAGCAATTATATCGCTTTATATTCACTTTATAGTACTTGTAATGTGTGCATTGTATGTGTGGCTGATAATGATGACTGAGTTTGAGAAAAAAAGGAACTTGGCAATAATATATCTTGTGTTTTGACTATATAATAACATAGTTAAAACACAGAAATCATAGTTTTGCTTTTACTTCAAGGCAATTTGAAATCATCTTCCATTTAATTTTAAATAGCTTGCCTCCTTACTTAAATAAAAATCTTACTGTGTATTTAGAGTTAACACTTACATCAGCAAAAAAGGCTTTTATGGCAATAATCTTCAATTTCATATTGTTGAATTGGTTCAGAACTGTTCCACATTAGCATTTGATTACCACATCATTAACATGAACTTGATAAACTACACCATAAAAATGTGCTCTCAGAATAGAATGCAAACTGGTTAACGACATAAAGATAGATCTAAATTCAAGCTGAACTTCATCTGTTATGATTTTTCTTCCTGGTTAAAATTTTGCTCTTTGGGAAGTTTTAATAATCTAAATATTTTTTAAAGTATTTAATTGAATTTTCTATAAAAATTAATGTTTCAGAAATGAGAAAAAACAGTTTGATAACTGAAAAACTGTAAAATGAACTTCCTAGAAAGGACTATCACTTCTTTCATCAAAGAACATACTACACATAAGTGTAGTTGATATAATTTGAAATCCAGAGGGCATCTACTTTGATAAAAGTCTTAAATGTTATCAAACATATAGTGCATACATGCAGAATTGCTTTAATTTTGAAATTACAGAGAGGGATGAAACATGTTGCTGTCTGTACTTTGCAGGTAATTTCCTCCTAGCTTGGACTTAAATGTCACTTGAAATCTTGTTGATATGTCTTCTGTTCAGGAGAAATAATCAACATTTTGAATAATACCTGTACAGGTGTGTGTGACTGGCAGGGACTGATAAAAGCAGCCTTCATGGAGCTCACCATGGGCAAAGTCTACATCTCATACAGAAAGCCACTATTTCACATCCAGATTGTTTTATGTACATTAGGTGACATCTTTCTGAGACAATTTAAGTACACAAGAGCAAGAAATAATTACTTGATTATATTGTGTACCTTACTTCAGGCAGCTGCGGTAATCTGACAAATTGCTTTAGCTATCTGAAAACCAAATCCCGATGAGCAAAGATGTACGCATTGTTTGTTTGTTTTACATTATAGAGGTTTAAAATCCCTGCTCTTAGGGTAACACTTCTGCTGTTGAAGTAGTATACAGAAGGAAGTATGGCTGAAGAGATAGTCTTAGCATCAGTTTTTCAAGTACATAATTCAGATTGATCTTAATGTGCATATTTTCAGTTTTGCACTGCAGAAAACCTAACTTTATTTCTTGCAGTTAAACCAGCTAGCTAAACATAGCACATTGTAGGTTTCTTTTTAAAAGAATTATTTTTCTATGGCCCTCTTTATTCTTCATAACTAAGGAAAAGTGAAGGAAATCCAGTCCCTTGTGCAAATAGAGAGCCTATTACTTTCAACCCAAAGGCAGAAATGTAATGTTTCATCAGATAAAAAGTCAGACCCAGCTGTGCAATCTTTCTTCTTTATTGTAAGTCTGGGAAGCATTCAAAATCAGATATAAAACTCAAAGGTCTTGACAATGTCAGTTTACTCTTCTTGCTAAAAATAATTTGAATTAGGCAGATCACATTCAAAAGGAGTATCCTCTTTGATATCCCTTCTATCCATAAAATTATTTCAATGAAATCTGTACAAAATAACAAACTTCAATAAATCTCTATAACTCTGCTGAAACACTCAAATTATGTTAAAATTACATCACTGTAAGGGAAAAGAAACTTGTATTAGTTGTATAAGCTTTATTAGCTCACCTGTTAAAAATTCCATCTTCACTTTCTTCTGATATTTCCTGGACTACTAAGTACATTTCATGTTGATCTATGCCATTTGCTGTTATTGCAAAAAGTGAACTGTCTTTCACTACAAAGAGACTTAAATTTTCCATTTACAACAAAGAGGACAATAGTTTAGGCAAACACACACATTAGTATGTCTACATTAACTCAAAGATCTTCATGATCAAATACAACTCTTATCCTAAAGTAAATTTTGAATAAGTTTTGAAGGTATGCTGCTTTGCAAAAACGTAAAAAAACCCCCATATTATAAAAGTCAGAATATTCTTGCTGAACTCCTATTTACAGGGATAAATTCAGCCTCCTATTTCTTTAGGTTTTTGACCCCTTAGTCAAATATACCTGCTTGCCAATGTACAACGCTTTGAAATCTGTCATACAGCAAACCCAAAACCTAAGTTTTACGCATCTATCGTGCTGAGACAGTGGCCTACAAGGAATGCTATTTAATCCCTCACGGTGATCTAAATATGTATCTGCTACACCTACATAAATTAGACCATTTTAGGAACTGCCTAAATTGGCATATTGTGGAACTTGTATTCCATCCTTCTCTCCTACAACTTATAATCAACATGCCAGTGAGGTTTTGCATTAAAATACTCTTCAATGGTGTTCCACCTTATTTAGTTTTATGAGAGAAAAAAACACTCTTTTTTAAAAAAATTTTCTTCTCTCAATTCAAGAACTATAAAGGCTTAAAGAAATACTTTGCAAGTTATTGCATTGTAGTCTCTAGAAAACCTTTAATAGATCACTTGCAAAAGTGTTTCAAGATCCACATTTAAGTGTCTCAGAGCTCATACTGAAGATTTTCTCTCTGTATCTTAATCTATGCTGAAGCAATTTCCCTCTGCCTGCTGGAAAGCTTCCCAGCCAGTCCCGGCTGCCCTGGCTGGGAATCATTTCAGATCCGGTTAGGCAGTTGCAGGACAGACCGGCCACCACCCCCCGGTGGGTCAGGGGCTACACGAGCACTGTTGAGGAGGCTACGACGAAGGCAGGAAAAGGAGACTTTGCAGCAAGATGGTGTTTATTGTCACCTGCTCAGCGTGCAGGCGAGCCCACGAAGTGAAGTATGGGGGTGGGGTAAGTAATTATAAGGGACCAGAAAAAGGGGCGTACACAAGAGGGAAAACCAATCAGGGGAGTGGGGATGGCACACAGACAGCGAATAGGAAATGAGGGGTGGGGGATTTCCCAGCCTGTTCCAATCAGGGACTGATTTCTCCCGATCTTTCCAGAAAGAGGGGAAAGTTCTTCCCGGAGATGGACAGCACTGGGAAGGGAGTTACAAATGATTGACAGCAGCAGGTGGCTGCACAAACAAGTGCAGGGACAAACCATTAGGGGGAAAGGGATGGGGGGAACATGGACTAAACCATTACAGAACTCAGTTAATATTAACAATAAATAAAAAACAGAAAACGCGCCACTGCACTATGCCAAGCAAATATATTCTTCCACTAAAGTTATTTGCTTTCAATTCATGGAAGTTGATAAGAAGTCAATACATGCTAGACATTAACCATGGCATGGAAACTGAATGAGTTTGTGAGTCTTCCAGTTAGACACATTTCTGTAACTAAATAGTCATGTTCATGTAAAAGAAAATTGCATTTTACAAATTTATTAGATCTTTATAAACGTTTTCAAAAGGAATAAATTAAAGAGATTAATACCATTTATTTGCCCTTGTGCGGTGGGTTGACCTTGGCTGGCAGGCAGGTATTCACCAAGCAGTTATATAATTTCTCCTGTATGCACAGAAAAAGGGGAAAAAATAAGATGAAAGTTTTTCTCTGTCAAGATAAGAATAGGGAGAAACATACGGAATATCATGTTGGGCAAAGCAGACTCAGTGTGGGGAAAAATAATTCAATTTAGTGTCAATTAATCACAGAATAGTGTCAATAACACACAGAAAGTGAATAATGAAAACAGAGCCAAAACCACCTTCCCTCTACTCCTTCTTCTCAGACCTAATTTCTGCTTTTTGTATCTTAAAAGCAGTGCAAGAGCACAGAGAATGAGGATTTCACTGAGATCATAATCCTTCATCTCTGCTACTCCAACCTCCTCATTCTCTTCCACTGCTCTAGGTTGGGAGTTCTACCATGGGAGACAGTCCTTCACAAACCTCCCCAGTACGAGTCCTTCCCATAGGCTGCAGCTCCTCAAGAATTACTCCTTTATAGGTCCTTTCCATGGATACAGTCTTCAGGCATGATCTGGTCCTCTCTGTGGGCCACTGCTCCTGCCAGGACACAGCATCTGAATGAGCTCTGCATGGGCTTCAGCTTTCTTCAGGATATGTCCACTTGCTGTGTGCTCCATTAGAGGCACTGTTTTTTTGCTAGATATCTGCTGTCATGCTGTCTTCATGGGCCATAGAGCAACAACCTGCTTCACCATGATATTCCCCTTGCTGCAGGGGAGTGTCTGCTCCTGGAGCACCACCTCCCCCTCCTTCTTCCCTGACTTTGGCAACTGCAAGGTTGCTTCTCTGCCATGTTCCCATTCCTCTCTCCCAGCTGCTCTTGTGAAGCATTTTTTACCCTTTCCTATATACATTATCCCAGAGGTGCTGTCAGCATCACTGACAGTCTCAGCTGCAGCCAGTGGCAGCATGCTCTTTGAGCCAAATGGAATTGATTCTATCTGACATGGGGACAGCTGCTGGTGTCATCTCATAGAACCCTGTGGCCCCTCTACTATCAAAACCTTGCCACATAAATCCAGTAAATTTTTCAAAAGACCTTTGAAAAGGTCCTTGACAGGCTACTAAAGAAAGGCATTAGATTAGATGCAAAAGAATTGATATGGATTAGGAACTGACTTGGAGTCAGGAAACAAATATTAAATTGTCTATTTTTATCAAAAAATAACTTGCTGCAAAATACAAAAGATCAATAGCAGAGTTTCTGAGGATTCTGTGTTATATCCACTGTTCATTATTTTTATTAATGTTCTGGAAAAGGAATTAGTATGAGGTAAAAAAATGCAGATGGCTCAAAGTTGTTTTGTTGGTCAAGATTAGACAGAAATGCAAGGAACTTCAGTGAATTATATTCAAAGGTATTACATTGGTAATACATCATCAAATAAATAGCTAAGTTGATTAAAACACCTACAAAAAATGATCATTAAAGAGGAAAATACCTCTACTGTGGCCCTAAATGACCTGTACCTTTGAATGAAATACTTTTAATAGTCACAGCTCAGCTGTGACGATCTCAGTTTCATAACCAGTGGCAATCAAAACCAAATCACAATAAATAAATGCAGCAGATGGAATTGCATAGAGTGTATAAAATTTTTCTATTCATTAATAATTAATTAAAATATTGTATAATAATTTTAAGCTCAAGAAGGTTAATAAGTTCAAGTGGCTCATAGAAGGAACAGAATAATAAATGTATTGAAAGATCTCAAACAAAAACATACTGAAAAAATTGATGCTGGTATCTATGAATAGCAACTGCTTTTCAGAAGGTAAATGGAGAAATTCTGTTCTAACACAAAATGGATCTCAGTTCAAAATTTATTTTCAAAAATCCTTACAAATTTTATCATGAAGAATAACCTAAGAAGTTAATTGCCTAAGCATTGCATGAAGATGAAGAATATTGCAATCTTCAAAAGAAAGGGATTTTTTACAGACAAGAGATATAATCAAAACTACAACAGTTAAAAATATCAAATTCTGTGGAAATGGAAACTCTTAGATCAAGGTTTAAACTTCAACCCAGCTAAAGGCAATTACAAAAATACCTAAGGTTATCCTTTTAATTTTAGTGAGGTTATTACACTCCTAGACACTGAGACTGCTGCTCTTTGGTGAAAGAAGAACACATCACTAAAAAATGTGTGTATTCTCTAGAATGCCAAACTTATTTCACTGTCAATACAGCCCAAAATTTTACTTACCTAAATTAAAGCAATGAGGCACACTTCATCGCCTCCCATGTCAAGAAAACAAAATATTCCAAAGCAGACTGGGAAATGAGCTCGGGCTTCTAAGTATTTTAACTTAACTGCATACCTGGGAAAAGAAAAGTTGAATTTTTAAAAGATAGCCCTGACTGGATTTACAGAACAGCTGAATTGGTCTAATTTTTCTGAAACTCTTCTAACTGCTTTTTATGTGTTTATAAACAGCAATCCAATCATTCTTAGGGATGTTAGTGACAGGACTTCTGTTGGGCCTTCACTTTTAGACATTACATTACATACTTACCTGTAGCAAAGGGATTTTATGTTCATTTTCATTAGAATGTACACACAATGGGTATATTACAGATTTCAGATTTTTCAAATTACTATTAGTTTATGACCATTTCTTTTTGAAAATTAATGATAATAAAATTTCAAATACATGCTCGGATGAAATTTTCTCATCTTGGATATAGTTCTTCAAAGATGCTGGTATGTTTTCAGGAGGAAGTATTTGCATATTGTTTCAGACTTGAAGGCAGGAGTCTTAGAAGTCTCTATTTTCATAATAATGGCCTATTACACATTCTACACTGTCAGTAAGTCAGTCTCACTTAATGGATAGAATAGACAGTTTTTCAAGTTGAAAATTAAATAGTCATATCATAAGCCTGGTTGGGTTAATACCGTTCATATCACTTTTTTCCCCAGAACAATTAAAATTGTGACATAACCGCTCAGAACAGGTCTTTAGCACTTAATACAGAAGAGAAACAGGGAGTCTTGAGGAGAGAGTAATCTCTTTAATAATTTCTGGCTGGAGGAAGCTGAGGAGGACAAAAAGAACATAATTTTTAGCCAAACTGATTAATTTTTCTTCAAGTGGAAGGAAGAGCATAGTATCAGAAAAAGGAGATGGGTGAACTACTCTGGGCAATGAGGGATTAGGTTAGAATAATATTTCGTCTGATTCTTACCATCCATTCCCACTTCATATCTGCACAGGAAAATAGTATTTTTTATTTGAACAGAATAAATCAGAACAATAAATCTTTTGCTATCCGTAATAAATTTTATTGTTGACAATGACCTTTAGTCATGGTAGTAGCCTTGCAGGAGTGGTGTCAGTTTAAGCTATAGTTTGCAGACAATAAAATTTTGGGTTCAAAATTAGAGTTGGTATATTTTTGGTGGTCTGTGGATACCAAAAAGATTAAAACTTATCTCAACACTACCAGCGGTCTGTCTCAAAGATTATGGTGGAGCATGCTACAGGCATTTAGTATCATAGAGACCTTATAAGCCTCATAAACTTACAAGTCATAAGAAGATATTCCAGTAAGCACCATTTTACAAAGCTTGCAAGACCTGACACTCAGAAAGGTCCAGTGCCATTCTGGCAACATTTTTATTGCTTCCTTCTCCAGAGCAATCTATGTTACCCAGCAGAGGTAACACTGAACCTCACTCTGCTGGGCAGCAGGAGCAAACCGGAGAGACATTTAGATCCACTGCACTGCAACCAGCATACCATAACATTCATTAATTTCTCCCTAAAGAATTAATCAAACTTCTGCATGAGTACATGCCATTCTCCTGAACTGGAAAGGATAAAACTTAATGGACTTCCAATACCTGTAATGCAGATGGAGTTACAGAAAAAACGTGCTGAATCACTATAAAAAACAAGTGCCTAAAAAGAGGGCAGAAGGTACTGCTTAAAGGACCCCACACTTTCTTTGGCGATGTCTTATTTGTCCCTAAAATTGTCACCCCTCTCCCAGTGTCTTTTTGGTATTCATTTATTCTTTGCCTTGATAATCTTGTTAAAATGTCTAATGATGAGGGCTGCACATTGAAGTCTTTCTTGGTCCTTTCTTGTTAGAACTTCTCTCATAAGACTTTTGCTTTACAAAATGAAGATAAAAGTACAGATAATAGAAAAAATTTTTAGTGTTTACATGAATATTACTTGATTAAAAAATAGACTTTTGTACAAATACTGATTGAAATTGGGGATTTTATCTCCAGGAAAGTAAATTATGAGAAAGAAACCTCTTTTCAAACCATGTTTTCTTCATATATCATTGCGACAGCATTTTAAATCATCCTCTTGCTGTGGTTATATATATTCTGGTCCTTATTAGCAACACTGCAAATTTGGATTATCAAACATGTCCTTGAATAATAAGATCAGGCTTTCAGATATAAAGCAAAAAATATACTATCTAGGAGAGTCTGCCATTTCAAACCTGACTTAAATTGCAGACAATTTCTCCCTTTCTACTCTTGTGCTTGTAAGAATTCCTACACCCATCAGCAGCTGGTTTCAGTTAAGATATGGTGATTGCTTTGCTTGATGAAATATACATACAAGGTGGATAATTTATTGCTAATACTTGTAGAGTTTTGTGTTAATTGCTGAAAAATAGGAAATACACAGTTGGCTTCTTAGATACTACTGCATTTTTATGCATAATTTCAGGTAAATGACAGATATTCCTATCACCTGTGTTCAGCTGAAACGCAGGCAGCTTCTAGGTCACTATTAGTTCTTGATTCTTCTACAAAGATTCTCAATACTTTTGAACACATTAATATAAAGAGTGATGGACATTAGCGTGATAAGCAGATGCATGACAATAACATTTTTTAAATACAAGGAGAAAAATTATTAGTTATTCAGTGTGTCAATTTTTTTTCTGCTTGTGCTCTACTTATTCTTCCTTCTCCCTGCTTCAGTTTATTTTCTATAGCATAGATGTAGATAAAAAACCTGCAAGTCAGCTATTTTCCAATGGAGTATTTGGATGGCTTGTTCAAATATTCAAGAGGGCAAGAAGGATCTTAGGCTACAAAAATCATTACAGCTACTTCAGAGGGAAAAAAAATTAGTAACTTATTTGCATCCTGCAATACTCCACAGAAGCAGCTTCAGCTAGGCACCATCTGTTTTAGAATACTGAGAAACATTCAGTCTGGAAATAGAAAAACTATGCATTTGAGAAGCGTTTCAGAAGGAATATGTAAAACAAATCATTACAAGATATTTTGCTATTGTGTGTATGTTTTATATGAGCAAAAGATTTACATAGGCATCAGTGTGTTGAGTAAACAGCTAAATCTTGAATTTTTTGTGATAATGGTCATATGTCAAGGACAAATGTAGAATATTTGTGTGTAGACTATTTTTGTGTAGAGGTACTGATTGTTGAAGCCACTGACTGAGGATCAACACTTACACTTATGGACTTTGATAGATTCCCCATTGTGTGGGAGTGTGAGCTAACTTACAAGGACAGATCTCTAGCCAAAATGAAATGCCACAATTTTTCTGCTCCTTGGTTCTCTGAGCTGACTTGAAATGTCAGTACACAGAGATTCAAAACAGTGTGCACACAAAGATCATTCAGAATTTTTTTAAAAATGTAGTGAGTTAGAAACTCATTTATACAGACATATTGAAATTATTTAGTGAAGAAATAATCTTTCACTCTGCAAATAATGTAACTTAATAAGTTTATCACCAAGTATATGCATATGTAGTAGTGATTTTGAAGACTCTCATCATCTGGTTGCAAATACTTTTCCAGTATAATGTGTTTGAGTAAACATAACATAACATAACATAATATATACTCTAGTATATGGAAATGAATAATACAAATTTCATAGTGTTATTTCTGTACATTAAATCTATGATGGAATGTTCTTACATATTGCTCATCACTCTAATATCAAATAAATTAGTTCAATGTCATATGGAAGTTTTTTATAGGGGCCACTACTACAGAACATATTTTATCAATAGAAAATTTACTCGTAAACATTGCTAGTAGGATCTGATTATCTAGGGGGCAAATGCTGGTTTGGATGCTTACTATTATCTGAAGGAAGTAATCTTCAGTCTCTTTTTTTTGTGTTTTGCTGTATGACAACTTCTCCAATGAAGGAGGTGTCTGCCAAAAGAGTATAATTAAGCTTAAATGAAATTATAATGTTTCTTCTCAAAAGATGACTGGAAGATCAGACAAAAAATTAAAAAAGGCTTTTCAACTCTAAGATAAAGTGTTCAGTCATTTACTTTTCACAAAATACATCTGTACTGTAGTTTATTATAAGATTTATGCAGCTAAAAATTTTCCAGAACTTGACTGCAAAAAAATATACGCTACAGAATAACAATTTCCATCATGCCTTTGACAAGGCCTGAATCTATACTCTTACTCTGGAAATAGGTTTTTCTCTGCAGAACATAAGCCAAGATTCATTTGGTTGTTAACAGAGGTAACATGTTTCTGTCATGCTGAAAAAATAACAGACAGAAATCCTTCAGTATTCAGTCCTTACGGAAGGGATAATTGGTATACTTTACAGAAAACAGAAGACTTAATTAAACAGAAAGGCTGAGCAGCCAGTCCTTCACTTCGGATTTAGAACTTCAGAACTAAAATAAAAGCTCATACTGTGAGGCATGCTGTTCACTTACCTGCCTGCAGCAGTACAGCTGTATGCTTTCCTGTAGGCTGCTTTCGCAGACAGAGGCACTTTTTGTGATCATTTGTAACATGCTTGTTGATTTTTAAGTGCCACCTAAACTTTCCAAGCAAACTGTTGAAGTACTACTGAATTCTGAAAATAGGATATTGCAAAATTTAAGTCTCTCTTTAGATGTAATCTTTGATACTCTGTGTACCATAGGAGAGTGCTCATTCAGCTGTTTTGGTGATAGGAAGTACGAAGCTGCACAATGACTCTCCAAATGTCCATGCAAGTGGAAAGGGAATAAAGAGGACAAATATGAGTGAGAAAGGAAAAAGTCACAATATGGAAGAATGCTTGGCAAAGCAGTACATAAGCAGAATCTGCTTCTGTTGCCACTTCGTTCCTTAAATTAATTATTATGTATTATAATGCTTATATATGTGCTAGTTATTTCAGTCATAAAAGTAACCTTTTATGTAAGTCAAGTGAAAAACAGCAATAAACACAAATAGAAGATGCAGCAATACTTTTTAGTCTATCCTTTCTATGTATTTTCCCAAGAGAGTCTTTTTCATTGTAAGTTACATTCTTCTGAAAATATTGCCTTTGTGCGTAGAGTATTTTGCACACATCAAATGCTGGGGATATCAAAACAGTAAAGATTAGTTTTTAAGTCACTAAAAGACCATATTAATGTAAAGTGCCCTCATGGTAAAAAAAAAACAGTCATAATGTTCTGCATGACAGCAATCACCCTGTCATATTTGTTTATTAAGTACACTATATTAAATCATACATAATTATTAAAGCATACACTTTTACATTCCACTTAAATTTCAGCATTATGGCACCATTCTAGAGAGGAAGAAACTAATTGTTTAAAGAAAAAATTTACAAACTACGTAATGCTTTGAGTCCATAAGACTCTTCATAGCACCACACTGTCATACAAAGATAAAACTATATTTTCCTAGATTTAAAATAGAAATAAATTAAGAGTGTCAATGAAATGCAAGAACTTAGTGAGGATTTATTGTAGAACTTGCATTAAGTAGAAATTTCTGTAGCAAGTCTGTCAAAAAAGCTAAGTGACAAACTGGTCTAAAAATACAAGATGCAAAAATGTACTTGTAGATTTATAATTTCTGAGAAACACTGCATTTTCATTTAAGGTTTTGGGGGGGCAATGATTTTTGAATTAGCTAGGTGACATCACTGTCTCTAATGCAAATATCTGTTTCTTAGTGACAGTTCTGGCATGTTTGGAACATCTAGAGTGCTTCTAATGCACATTAGAGCACTAGTGGGCCCAGTTCTTCAGCAAAAATTTACTCACTTCTGTGCTAAAATCATCAGCATTTTGATTACTAGGATGAAAATTAATGGTTTAGAGGGTTTGTTTTTTCCTTTTTTTTTCTTTTTTATGAGAAGAGCGGTTCAGATTTTGGCTTTTTATCTCTCTAAGTAGAATCTTTTGTGAAATTTTTGTCTGCAATTTCAAATCACCATTTTTAATGCAGCAGAACATGGCTGTTCATGATTCCAAATCCAACAGAGACTACTAGCATAAAAATAAATCCGGGATATTATTTTCTTCTAAAACTGTATAAAGTAATGTGGGTTAAGTAAATTCTATTTCTGTCCGACTGACTGGTCAATGGTCAGTGATTAACATCTCAAGTTCATTCAATTATAGCAGCACATGAATCCTACACAGTTCAGTAAGGGTGCAAACAAACATTTTAAATGTGATTCTGAGTGATCTAAATTGATAGGAAATTCAGCTCAAGGGAAAAACCCAGGCCTAAGCATACATAATTGAGGGCCTGGGATATTAATATGAAGCATTAATCAAATATTTCAGATAAAATACATTGTCTATTGATTGAACAGCTTTGTTCTTCTGTACCCTAGACTGTCTTACAAGCCCCTTATGTGCCCCTGCCACTGTCTTTAGGAGCAAAACCTATGATTCTACTCCTGGGAAGAGAGGGAAAGGGGAAAGATTGTTAAATTTTGGGGGTTTTACCTGAAAACAAAAGAATCTGAGAGTGAACTTACATGCTTAAGCGTACATCAGGCAATCATGGAAGTAAAAGGAATTAAATTTAGAATACAGAATAAATTTAAATAAAGAATACAAAGAACACTCTAAAATCCATTTCCGCCTAAATTACTAAACATCCTTAACCAGTCTTATTATCAGATTTTTCATCTTCAGAGGATGATTTTGGGGAACTTACTAGTAAAAATCATGCGTAAATAACACAAGGTTTTGCAGCAGTGCTTCCTGTATCTAACAGGGACAAAAATGCTTCATTCAGAAAGAGACAGTTATATATTAGTTAAAGGCCATAAAAAGAGAAAATAAGCTGTTCTCATTTTTTAAATGTGTCCTGTAATAAGTATAGCTGACTTACAGCTCATTGCTGCCACCAATTTTAGATAGTGTTGGGAATCCCTCTTTGCAAAATGGCTAATCAGTGTGGGAGGGTATAGGAAATTGACCTGAACAGTTACATTTGCCCCTATCCCCAGTTTATTACTTTTGGAGATACAATTCTGTATTCTTGTTACTTGTTGTTTCTCAACTTTCTGTGTGGAGTGATGTAATATGGGTAAAGCACGGTAGTTTCTGCAAGAAAACAAGACTGGATTCTGTAGAGACGATCCATAGATGATGATATCTCCAAAGTAGTTATCACCTAAAATTTGTAGAGGAGATTCAAAGAGAACTATTGGAAAATGGAGACAATTTTCAGGGACTGAAAAAAAGAATGCGGGTGACTTTATATTTCCCAGCAGCACTGGACAGCAGATGAAGCAGGAACTTTGTGTCAGGCAAAACCTTCTGTGCTTCCAGACAGAAAAACCCTGCTTCCCCCTACCAGTTGTACGTGTTTCTTTGCTGAAGTGTGTCTCTTAGCTTTAAATGACCAAAGATTTAAATGAGCAGAGTTTTTAATACAATCTAAATTAACTACTCTCCCCAAAAATACCAATCAAAAAATCTCACAAATGCTTCATATTTGACCATGTTGGAAATGTTGAAACAAAATTAGTCTTAGGACTGTTGTAATGGTATGAAAATAATGATTTTAAACACACGGCTATCTCATAAATGCAAGTGAAGAGAGGTAAGGGAGGCTTGTATCACACTGTAGCTTAAAAAGAAGGATCCACAAAGTTAATAGTAAAGATATGAAAAGGCTGAAAACATGTTACTTGGTTTCAAATTTGCTGAGAGTTCAGCTAAGTTTAAAAAAAAAAAAAGTGGTGACTGTAATTTAGAAGGAAGAACAATCTGGAACAAAATCCACAAAATCCTAATCAGTCCCTCACCCTTTTTATATCTGTGATTTATAACCCAAGACATACAGTCTTGAAATAAGGCAATTTCTCTCATTGCAAATTGTTTTCTTCAGCAATTCTCTGTCATTTCTGTTATAGGGAAGAATCTTTCATTGTTTAAGATTTTTACAGTATTATAAGTCATTTTATTGTAGATATTGCTGTCTTACTAACCTGGGAGAGAAGTGTTGAGTTCAATCTGCTAAATGGAAGAACTGGTCATCAGTTGAGCTAGTTCTGAGTGTCTGTTACTGATAGGAGAGCACAAAAAGGACATCAGCTAACACAGGCATATTGTATGGATTACAGAGCTTTAAAAATAAGAAAATTTACTTACTTTTTACTGTATGACCTACAATCTTCCTTACAAATTAATGTACATTATATATATATATTATATATATAAAACACAAAATATATATTATATATATGTGCTGGTTTGAAAGCAAAACCAGTGAAAGACTCCAAGTCAGAGACACAATTTAATAAGAGGAAAAGAAAAGAAATAAAAGAAAGTAAAATAAAAGTAATAGTACAAAAAACCACTGACAGAGTCAGAATATAACCTGACACCCTGTTAGGGTGGTAGCGGCAGTCCAGATGAGATGGTCTTGTCGAAGCAGTGATCCTGTAGAAAGGTCTGGTAGCTCTTGTCTCCTCTGGGAGTCCAGTGGATAAAAAGCTGCCTGTGCTGTCCCAAACCCTGGATTTATCCAGGTGGGAATGCTTGGCTCCTTCCCCTGGGCAGAGCATCTCACAATGGGCTGATCTCATTCTATGAGTCATGCAGTGGGTCCTTGATGGCCCATTAAACAGAGATAACTCCCAGAGGAAGTTATCAATGAGTCATGTGGCAAGGCATTGTTAGGCTCATTAAGAGAAGATAAGGAAAACACTGCCCCACCTTGGCTCCAATGGCTCATGGGGATAGAATACAAACCTTGGGCACAATTTTACATTGTAACCTAGGACAATATATTATATGTAATATCTTATTGTATATAATAGATAACATATAATTTATTGTGTATTATATATGTGTGTTTTATATGTATCTGTACATATATATATACTGTCTGCCTCAGTAGCATGTGATTTTTTCAGTGCAAATGGAGAGAACTACAGCAAGATGTTGATTTCTTCCTTTAAAGATCTTTATTTTCCCCAGCTCATTTCTTTTCTGACAATAAAAGTTATGAAAGTAAAGAATGAAGTTTTAATCTTTGTGTGATGCTAGATATGTGTGATGTTAGATAGGCTTTTTCCACTTACCCGGGAGAAGATGATTTTCTGATCAGCTCAGGCAAGTCCACAGCAATTAGAATGATGTTTCCCTCATCACAATCATTAAAGAACATGAATAACAGTATATAAATATGCACTGATTTAGCTTCAGTTGTTGTTCAAATGTCCTTCTAAAATTTACTCTAAAAATTAAATTGACGGAACTATTAAGCAATACATATTTATGTAGTGGCATATACACACACTCATGTATATAAAAAACATCATGTCAGAACTTCCTGAATCTGACATTAAAGTAGAGAAACACTACAAAAAACGTTTTACATCAGAACCCTAACCCTTAAAAATTCCTTTGAATTCTTGAGGTCATATGTAGCCACCAGTCCGTGGGTCCTGATGAGATTTACCACAGTGCCCTGAAGGAACTGGCTGACGTTATTGCCAAGACACCCTCCTTTGTATTTGAAAAATCATAGTGGTCAGATGAAGTCCCTGCTGAAAGGAATTTTCCCTAGGAAAAGGGAAAATTTTTCCCTAATTTTAAAAAAGGGAGAAAAGACACAAGGATCTACAGACTGGTGAGCCTCATGTCTGTGCTTGGGAGGATCATGGAGCAGATCATTGTGGAAGTAAGGTCAAGACACATTCAATACAAGGTAGTGATTTGGGACTGCCAGAACAGCTTCATCAAAGACAAATTGTGCCTGACCACCCTGGTCAGGCCTCCTGTGATGAAGGAACTTTAAGAGTTGTCTAGGGAAGACTGACCAACATCATCTACCTCATCTCCTGTAAGGTCTTGGACATGTTCCCATATGCCACTTTTGTGTCCAAAACAGAGACAGATTTGAAGGGTGAAATTTTGGTGGATGAGGCTGGTGGCAAGTGGTACCCCTCACAGCTCAGGTACAGGATCAATTGTCTTGAATATTTCATCAGTGACATAGCCAGTGGGATCAAGTGCAGGCTCAGCAAGTCTGCAGATGACACGAAATTGAGAAATGCAGCTGACGTAACAAATGACCAAGGTACTATCCAGAGAGACCTGCCAAGCTCAAGGAGCAAACCCACAAGAACGAAGTGAAGTTCAGCAAGTCCAAGTGCAAAGTTCTACACCTGGGTCAGGGTAATCCCAGACATGAATACAATTGGGAGAACCTATTTAGGAAAGTCTTGTGGAGAAGGACTTTAAAGTTGTGACAGATGAAAAGCTGGACTGGAGCCAACTGTGGGCGACCACTGCCTGGAAAGCCAATCACATCCTAAGCTGCATCAAAACAGGAGTGATCAGCAGGTTGAGGGAGATGATTCTCCCCCTATACTCTGTCTTCATGAGACCCTGCCTAGAGTGTTGGGTCTATCTCTTGGGACCTCAGCATAAGAAAGACATGGACTTCGTGGATCTGGTCCAAAGGAGGATCCATGAAGATGATCAGAGTGTGAGACACCTGGTGTTAGCTGGCCTGGAGAAGTGAAGGCTCTGGGGGTACCACATGACAGGCTTCCAGTACATTAAGGGGGATTTTAAAATTGAGAAAGAGTGACCTTTTATATGGGCATATAGTGACAGGAAATGGGGGTATAATTTTAAACTAAAAAATGAGAGGTTTAGTTTAGATTGCGAGGAAGACACTCTCTACTCAGAGGATAGTGAGGTACTGGAACAGGTTGTCCAGACAATTTGTGTATGCCCTATCCCTGAAAGTGTTCAAGACCCAGTTGCCCTGAACAACCTGGTGTGGTGAAAGGTGTTCCTGCCTATGCCAGTAGGGTTGAAATTTCCAGCCTAAACCATTCAATGATTCTATAATACACCTTCTTATCACAGGCACTTTTAAAGCAAGCCAAATAAATCAACTGACCTACTTCAAAGAGTTATAACATTTTAATGATGTGGGGAATTATCAAAATTTTTAAATGGAAACCTAAACAAGGTTTCCATAATGCTGGCAAGTAGAAACATTTCAAGTTTGTTTTTACATGTTATATGAGGTTAGTGTCATATAGTACAAACCATGTGCTATTACTGATACCTCAAGTGGGAGAGGAATTTCCGTATCACTTTTGCACTATGTGAAATGAATGATCATTTTGATCATATTGCAGATAAAAGAAACATTGAATTAACTCATTTGGCCCCATTAAAAAAAAAAAAAAAACAAACCAAAAAAACAGTAGAAACAGATAAAGTCACAGGTCTTCACTCCTACTAAATATTTACATTCATTTCCCTAGCAATCACATTCAGAGCAATAAAGAATATTAATATTTTTGAACTGAGAAGAAGATAAATTACTATTTGCAAAGTAAAAATAGGACTGCACTCCAGAAAGCAAAGTTTAATAGATAACCAACATATTCCACCGTTAAATTTCATATTACAGAGTTAGTCAGTCTTTCTCAGGCCAAGAAAAGAAGCATACAATGTGAAAAAGACATAGAAAAAATACCAACAATAGTGTCTCTTACACCATTCTTCACTTCCTCTCACATTCTCCATAATAGTCTCTGAGTCACAAAAGCATATCACAAGCCTGTACACTCACCACACACTAGCTCTTGGCTTCAGCTCAGTTCATAAGACATAGTTCTAAAAAACAGTAGGAAAAAAGGGAGAAACATAAACATAACTTGTACATCACTCTGTTGGTCACTTCTGTCACAGAAAAAATTCACTGAATGAGAAATCAAAAGCTATTTGCCCAGGAAAAATAAAAATCACCACATGAGAAAGATGGTCCATAAATCTTTAATTCAAACACCTGAAGAACTGAGACTTATCTGTGTAAAAGGAAAGCTGAAAACATTCGTTTCATGTATTGACTCAAAACCACTCTGAGATCAATGTTTTCCTAAATATCTTCAATTTGAACAGGTTTTTGTTCTCACAGCTTTAGGACTCGCTTCTCTGCATTTTAAGGTTTAAATTGTCTTCTGTGCATTCATCTATGTCTTAGGTTGCAATGCAAGATGTAACCAAAATATTCTATTACAAGCTATTAAAACCAGGTGGGGCAGTGTTCTTTATCTCTTCCACAAACCATCCTCTGCCCAAGGAGACATCTTCTGTTAATGGGCCATTAAGTCTCACTGCATGACTGATAAAATTATATCATCCCATTGTGAAATGCTCCACCAAAGGGGAGGAGCCCAGCATTCCTACCTGGATAAAAATCTGAGGGTCAGAACACCAAGGCAGCCTGTTTCCACCAGAGTCCCAGAGGAAGACTGGACCCATCTCACCACCACTGGACCTTCAGAGGAAAACTACACACTTCTACAGGATCCTTACTTCAACAGAACCACATCTGTCACTCCAGGAGGACTGCACCCACCATTTAATTGGACTGCCCCCAACACCCTGACCAACAGAGTGTCAGGTTGTATTCTGACTCTGTCAGTGTTTTCTTTTTGTTTGTTTGGCATTCTTTTTTGTACTACTACACTTTAATTTTCCTAGTTGTTATGGGTTAGCACAGTTTGACTTTTTAGTTAAAGATAAATATAGAATATTGCCCTGTCAGGACCTTGGAGTTGTTTTGATGGGGATGAGTACCTGTCAGAGTGTGCTTTAGATATTGGCATGCTGTTTGACCACTGAGAAATGACTTTGGATGTACACATATAGAGCTGGGATTGTCCAGGCCAAGTCTCTTCCCTTCAGGACAGCTGAACAGGTACCAGGGCCGGTCCTGGGCTGCCATGTGGCCCCTGGGCCTGGGGCCCGGCTGGGGCTGCCGCCCCCGCTGCTGGGGGAGGGCTGGGCTGGCCCGGGACCGGCCGTGCCTCTGCTCCCCCTTCTCCCCATCGGCTGCCGGGAGGGGCTGCAGCTTAATTAACACCTAGCGAACTTTTAAAGCCTAGCCCCAGGGCGGCTGGGGCCGGGACAGTCCCGGGGGTCCCCAGGGGTCCCTGGGAGCAGTCCGAGCACGAGTTCAGCCCATGCTGTGAGATCCAAGGGATGGGCAGGAGGCACTGATCAGCATCCCAGACTGCCCGGCAGCTCCGAGCTCTGACCTTTATAGCTTCCTCCTCCAGCCTGGCCTTGGGAAAAATCTGATGTCATGAGCCGCCGCAGCCAGCTTAAGGAGAGAGAGAACCTGGGCAAGATTTAACCCTTTTCCTAGCAAGATGAAGCTTTCAGAACTCCAGTCTTTTTCCCTACAAGAGAGGAAAGGACAGATTTCTTTGAAATGTAGAGCAACAACATGATAAGAAGTCATTTGAAGAATGGATAAGATTATTGGATGAGGGAATAGAGGAAGTGGACATTACTGGACTTCTCTAAATGTAAACCATGGAGACTGAACTAAATACTCCTTTAAACCGTAGAAAGATATGCATTTTGGGGAGGTGATTGTTTAGATTTATGTGTGGATTCTTTGAGCAAGGTGTTGTGCTGTTTCCTGAGACAAAGAATGCTTTGCTTTTGAAATGGTTCACCTCTAAAAACGAACACCCCAGCTTGCAGTGTTTGAGTATATGACCCATTGAGCAGCTTGGGAAACTGCCAAATGGGAGGAATCACGGAAGCAGGGTTTCCTACCGGGTGGCTGGCTGTCTGTGTGACAGTTAAGACCAACATGAGAACATTTCTAAGTAATTTGTAAGATCCATGGGCATTTGAGGGACATTCTTCTCCCGGAATGATGAAAGATTATGTTTAAATGGTAAAACTGACTGAAAATCAGTTTTGTCTCTCTGGGTTGGTTGGGGGAAAGTGAACAGTTTGTGAGGAAAAAGAAGGGGTTTGACGTTTCAATTTTCAATTTTCTTTTTTTTCCCTTCATTCTTTAGTTTGTAAAAAATAAACTATGTGTGTAACTTTCAAGTTGAGACTTGTTGTGCTTTGTATTTTCTCCTGGTCAAGTCCCACAAAAGAGCAAACGTGAAACCACTACATGAAATTGGTGTTTCCACCCGGTTTCGAACCAAACCAGAACACTAGTAAAGAACTGTTACTCCTATTCCCATATCTTTGCCTAAGAGGCTCTTAATTTCAAAATTATAATATGTCAAAGGGAGGGGGTTTACATCTTCAAGGGAGGCTCCTGCCTTTCTTAGCAAACACTTGTCTTTCCAAACCAAGACAATCTATCAGCAAGAAGTGGCATATTGTGTTTGCTCCGTGTCGTATAATTATAATTTGTGTTATTAGGGACAAGGAGGAAATAAGGACATCAACAAAACCTCTACCCTTGGCTTGCAGAGAAGGGGAAGGGATGGATGGAAGATAAAAGATGCAAAGAAAGAGGAAAAAAGCTAAAGAAAAAAGAATGCAGAGGGAAAAGGCTGGGGGAGGGGGGTAGGGAAGAAGAAAGAGAAATGCAAGACTGCAAAACACTGACAAATCTCCATAATATAATGAGGCGGGGAAAACATAAAAATGAATACCCACTTTCATCAATATTTCCCTTAGCATTTATTTTCTAAGTATAGGCTAAATTTACATCAAGTACTCACATTGTTTTTTAATTTCACCAGAAGTATTAACAAGGTAGATTTTTGTTCTCTTATTAAAGAAAATAATTTTCTGTGCTGACATGTTGTTGGGATCACTTACTATTAAAAAGAACTTGCAAAGCAAATATCATCTACAATAAATGTGAAAGGAGAAGATGACAAAGAGATAAGCAGGAAGGAAAGAATTTCTGATATTAAAAATAGAGTTGATCATGAGGTTGTATAAAAATTCTTGTTTATTGAGAAAAATGCCATGGTTCTAGATTATACTCACAATTTTAACATTTTATTCTAATTTTATTTTGCTCTTTACCTTGTTAATTTTAGAGATTAAGGCTAAAATATTGAAGCTAGTAATAATACATTAAACTTTGCCAAGATGTTGCCTAAGCTACTGGTTTGTTTGCATTGCTCTGTTGCTTCACATTCATAACTTCAGCATCAAATATTATCTTTTAATGGAAGGCAATATTTGTAACCTAAATTTATTTTGTTAGAAGGATAATATGGTCAGAATAAAAATTTTACTCAGCCATCCATAAGAACTGATAGTCTGTATATTAAGAAAAAATGGACAAGCCAAGAAGTATAAAGAGTCACGCTCACTTTATTGTAACCATTTTTCTGCAACTCCTACAGTTTTTGTTGACTTAAAAATTTGTTTCCTCTTGCAAAGACATCTAAAATTATAACTAAAAGCATATTCTATTTCTGGTCATTTTGGAAACAAAAATCACTAATTTAAGAGAGCATTGACTTTTTATTATATTCTTGAAGACTCACTATAAAAAAATTCATTATATATCTTTTCTCTTTGTGTAAACCCTAATTTTCACTTAATCTGAGTAATCTTTTACCAGGTTACATTTACATTGTAATGGGTTTTCCTTTCTTTTGTTGGAGCCTGTAAGGGTGCCTTCTCTGACAAGCTGCCAGAAGTTTCCCCGATGCCTAATAGACCCAATTCCAGGTGCCCCAAGATATACCTGCCTTGGTCAGACCTTAGCCCATCAGTGACAGTGGTAGCACTTTTGGAATAACAGATTTTAGAAGGGGCAAAATATATTGTGCAGGAACAATTGCAGGCAGAGACAAGTGGAGCAAAATTATGTGAGAAACACCCCTGCTAGAAGTCACAGAGGACTCTCCCCTGTGGGAGAGACCATGCAGTGGAGCAGAGGAAGAGTGTGACCAGTCCTTCTCCTGAGGATGAAGGAGTGGCAGAGACAATGTGTGGTGAACAGACCACAGCTGCCATTCTCTGCCCCGTGGTCTACTGGATGGAAGGAGGGAGAGAAAATCAGAGTGAAGCTGAGCCCATGAGAAAGAGAGACATGGGAGAAACATGGGAAAAACACACTTTGAGATTAAATATTTATTTCTTACCCTTAATTTGAATGGTAAGAAAATTAATTAATTTTAATTTTTTACATGTCCATTCTATTTTGCCCATGATGCAAATTACTGAGTGATCTCTCCCTGTCTTCATCTCCAGCCATGAGACTTTCATTGTGTACTTTCTCTTCCTGTTCTCTTTCCAGCTGAGGAATGGAGTGATAGCACAGCTTTTGTGGACACCTGTCAGACAACTATGGTCAACCTGGCACAACTTCATTAGATTACTCTATCAAATCCACTAGTTCAAGTGTTGTTTTGAGAATTAATATAGTATTTTGTTTATATCTATCACCTAAAAACCTCTTAAATGACCTCTGTTTCTTCTTTGAATAATTTTGAGCACTCCTAATATGTGACAGGTTTTGTGTCCTAAAAAATATTATATTCATAGAAAACCCGACTCTCCCTTCCAGAGTTGAGTTTGGTGAGAATTACACTTCACATTGTAGCAGCACTAGTTGATCCTCTGCTCACTTACCAGCCAGAGCAGAAGACGCCTTCTGGGGACAGCCTTCCAAAAGGAGCAGTATCATTTGGGCCTCCTCTAGTCTCTGTTTCGAAGGAGCCAGGAAAATCTGAAATGGGTAAGATGCATTTCTAATTTCAGTGTAGAACAGGGTCCTAAAATGTAATCTCTAGTGTCTGAGTGTTAGATGTAACCTCTAAGATCAAAAGCTTTTACTCTTTTCAGTCAGTGTTTATCCTGCTCAATATAATTAGTGTGTTTCATACTTTCAGACTGTCAAAACTGTAAAATATCAAGGCTTTACCAGAAATACTACTTGATAGCAGCAGCAAGAGCAGTAAATTTCAATTTACTTTAAAAATAATTACATCACGTCAATAATTTTCCTTACTTTAACTGCAAGTCTGCTGAAGAATTCATTTCATGTAAAGATTCATTTAAAAATTCCCAAATGGCTAGTATCACAGAAGCTTAAAAATTAAGGGACTGCTAATAGATTTTTCAGGATTGAAACAACAGCCTGAGCTGGTGTAAATGCACCACAAAATCTGCATAACCTATTAAAGTAGTACAGCTTCAAAACATAGAATGAGACATAGAGAAACATGCAGAACTGAGATAATTTGGGCCAGTGATGTTTCAGGAGGCTGTTAGATGTGTGATAAATTTGCTTTTGTTTAGGAAATATTAAAATGATTAAAATGATTAAAATATTAAAAATGAAAATATAATTGGATTTGTACCTTCTATTCACCCTTGTCTTGCCACTATATACCCCCATAAAAAGTTTCTCTCTTTCTGGTAGGCTTCCTTCAGGTACTGGAAGACCTCACTTAGGTCACATTTTTTTCCAGGCTGAACAATCCCATTTCTATCAGATTTTCTGCATAGGAGAAGTGTTCCATCCTTCTAATCATCTTTGTGTCCCTCCTCTGTACTCTCTCCAACAGGTCCATTTCCTTCCTGTGCTGGGGACCCCAGAGCTGGATGAAGGGTTCCAGGTGGGGTCTCACCAGAGTAGAGCGGAGGGGCAGAATCCCCTGCCTCCCCTGCTGCCTGGATGCAGCCCAGGACAGGTTTTTGATTTCTGGGCTGTGAGTGCTCACGGCCGGGTCATGTCCAGCCTCTCATCCAGCAGCACCCCAAGTCCTTCTCACAGGGCTGCTCTCAATGCCTTCATTCCCAGCCTGGATTGATACTGGGGGTTGTCCCAACCCAGGTGCATCACCTTGCACTTGGTCTTGTTAAACTGCGTGAAGTTCCCATGGACCAACTCCTTGAGCTTTTCCATATCCCTCTGGATAGCATCCTGTCCTTCAAGAGTGCACCTCAAGAGTGGACCTCACTCAGCTTTGTGTCATCTGTACATGTGCTGAAAGTGCACTTGATCGCTTTGTCTATATGATTAATAAAGATATTAAATAACACTTCTTCCCATACAGACCCCCAAGAGCAACATTTGCCACAGATGTCCATCAGGACTCTGAGCCAGTGACCACTGCCTTTGAGATGCAACCATTCCACCAATTCCTTATCTATCTAACAGTCCACCCTCCAAATTCATGTCTCCAATTTAGAGAGAAGGATGTTGTGGAGTGTCTGCCAAAAGCTTTATAGAAGTCCAGATAAATGATTTCTGTAGCTCATCCCTTACCTACGGATGGAATCACTTCATTGTAGGAGACCACCAGGCTGGTCAAGAGGAATTTGCCCTTGGTAAAGCCATGATATAAGTATATCTATGCCATATATAACATCAGCAAGTGCAATATGAGTCATCAGCATGGTAGTCAGGAGGGCCAGCTTGTCCTGGCTTGCTTCACACAGAGCACAGCTGGTAGGTCAAGTGAGGTAGTTGTCACATGCTTCCCTGGCCCCACCTTGACTACTGTGAGCAGTTTTGGGTGCCTCAATATTGGAGGACTTTATAGGAGTGGGCAAAACTCATGGAAAGGGAGAATAGTATTTAACTGTTAAAGGACAGGGAGTAGTAGTTAAGGAGAGTGTAAAAATCTGTATGTTGGGTATAAAAATGGTATAGGTATGTGGTGTAAGCTGTAAGCATTGGAAAGATATTTCAATAATGAGGATTAAATACAATGGAATGGTTAGAAGATATGTAAATTTAGTGAATAGTGTAGGACTGAGCATGACACAAATTATATGGAATAAGGAATGGGAATGTAGTGGGTCTGGCTGGGATAGAAATAGATTTCCCTATAGCACCTGTCATAGTGCTATTCTTTGTGCCTAGAAAGGTGCTAATAACACATCAATGTTTTGGTTACTGCTGAGCAGTAGTCCCACATCAAGGGACTCTCCAACATCCCCCCCTGGCCCACAAAAGCTAGGAGGCTAGAGGTGTGGGCAAGAGACTGGAAGGGTACATGGCCAGCGTAGCTGACTCAAACTGACCAAAGCAGTGTTCATATGACAACTGCTCAGCAATAAAATCTAGGAATCTGAGGCCGAAGGAGCAGCAGTCACAAAATGTGATGAACTGATAGCAATCTCCATTCACTGTGCCAGGAGAAGAGCTAAAAGGTTCAGGAGTAAACCTGAGCCTGGGAAGAAGCAAGGGATGGTGGGAAGGTATATGAACCTTTGATTTCATTTCTTATTACCCAACTCTGATTTGGTTGGTAATAAATTAATGTCCAAATATTGAGTGGCAATTGTTGAATAGTTTTTCGTCCCTGGTCCAGTTAAGGAGGGAGAGTGATAGAGCAAATTGGTGGGCAGCCAAGTAAATGCAGTCCAGCCAACATACAGTTCTCATGGGGAATTGCTGAGGGAACTGGCATTATTTATCCTGGTGAATAGGACTTATCACTTTATATGTCTGCTTCAAAGGAAATTGAAGAGAAATTCCAGTCTCTTCTCCAAAGCAACAAGTGAAAACAAGAAAAAATGCAACAAGTACAAGAGAAAATGGCTTCAAGTTGTGAAAGGGGAGGTTAGATTGGATTTTAGGAATAAAATCTTTATTGTAAAGAACAGGCTTCCCCGGCAAGTCATTGGTCACTCGCCCTGGAGACATGTAACAGGTCTTGTACATGTGGCCCAGCCCTTGAGGACAAGGTCTAGTGATGGCCTTGACAACTTTAACAGCTGGATTCAAATCCTAAAGGTCTTTTCCAAACAAAATCTTATCTAAAAGACAGAACTTCTGCTGTCTTATGATCTGAAATGGTGGTAGTTTTTATTTAGGAAAAACAGCACATGTTTTTATTTAGGAAAAACACCTTTTAATGCCACATCATGTTTTCGTGCTTCATCTTCAAAGGAAAGTTTTCTGATAGAAACACACCACTTTTATTAAAATAAGTAGGAGTTAATCACAGAAGAGTGAAGGAAAGTATGCAGATATAAATATACTAAGGTGGATATCTCCCTGATTTAGTTCATTCTTAAATTTGAGTCACATCTGTTAATTTTTGCAGAAATGGAGTAACTTCAAACTCAGAGTACAGTGTTTTTATAGTGTCAGTGTGTGTAGTGCTACACACCGCAAAGGAAAATCACAAGAAACATGTAGTACAAGAAATAATTCTCTGTGACAAAGAGTGCCAAAACTGTAGCCTTTATTTGTTGAACATCCCCAAAGATTTCAGTTCCTCAGAACGGTAGCAATTCAAAGGCACTAGAATCAAGACCTCTATTTAAAAAAATGGCATATTTACAGAATGGAAACAGCGGAGAAATAATAGCTTCTAGTCTCAGATTTTTTCTTTTACCTTATTTACCATGTTTCACATTCTGTCTGTTCTATGGTGTGCAAATTTAGTAAGGTTAATTAAGAGGTAAAAAGAAAATTGATAAAATAATAAATTAGGATGTGAAGAGCTATTGGATAGAAAAGTCTGCTTTCTCTTAATCAGTTTTCCTGTTCTTACTGGCAAAAGACATGAGTTTAAATTCAAGCCCCTTGTGCACTGAAAAAATATTTGTCACCTGTCCTTTAGACTTATCTCAATACCATTTCCATGCTTTGTCAAAATATCTGTCAATCCCAGTTTAACTCCCTAGAGGAAAAAAGTAAGTTTTTTATCTTTTCCAGTGATCTAACTTTGACAATTTACTGGTGTATTTTTCCCTTACATAGTTTGATAGTCATTCCTTACATCTTGTTTGGTCTGTTTCAAGGCAATTCCCATATTCTACGTCATATGGATGTTCAAATACTGCCTGTTCAAATATGTTTTTTCCCACATGAATTTGATAAAATTTGATAAAAACAAGAGTGTAGCGGTGCATTTTCTGGTTTTTACTTACTGTTAATAATCATTTTTTCTGTAATGGTTTTTCCCAAGTTCCCCCTGTACTTCTCCCCATTTGGTACAATCTCCTGCCTGGGAAATTCCCTTTGTTCCCCTCTGTTGCAATATGTTGTCAATCATCAGTTAGTCTCTTCCCAGTGCCTGCCCCGCCCCAGGAAGCCTCTCCCCCTCATTCCAGAGACTTCGGAGGGACTCAGTCCTGAATTGGAGCAGGCTGGGAGTCCCCCACCCCTTGTTTCCTATTTGCTGTCTATGTGTCCTCCCCGTTTCCCTGATTGGTTTTCCCTCTTGTATCCACCCCTTTCCCCTGGTCCCTGATAAGGAATGAGCCCGCCTCCCTCGCTCTCTCCTGGGACGTGTGAGTGCCTGCACCATGGGGTGCATGTGACAATAAACTCCATCTTGCCACGAGGCCTCCTCCTTCTTACCTTTGTCGAGCCTCACCAACAGCTCTCGTGTGGCTTCTGAACTACTAAGGAGGTAGTGGCCGGTCCGCTAGCCACTGCCCAACCAGACTTGAAACAATTCCCAGCCAGGGCAGCCGGGATTAGCTGGAAGACCATCTCCAG
This sequence comes from Acrocephalus scirpaceus scirpaceus, assembly GCA_910950805.1. NCBI lineage: Eukaryota > Metazoa > Chordata > Aves > Passeriformes > Sylviidae > Acrocephalus > Acrocephalus scirpaceus. Next base: position 52,700,837 of record OU383776.1, read on the forward strand.
CAGGCACTGGGAATTATTTCACAAGAGCTCTTAAATAATCACAACTACCTCTTGTCTATAAAAGTTTACATTTGTGTTTTTTTTCCAGAGTTGCTGGGGGTTTTTTAACCAATAGTTATCCAGCAGTACTAACAGTTTTTCTCTTTGCCATCTGTTATTTTCATTAAGTGGTATATTAGGTTTCATTCTACTTATTAAATAAATAATAAGGAAAAATTTAAACTCAAATTCAGAATTCCATTATCCAGCATTTTTAATTTTCTGTGAACTCTAATTCTGTGAACTCTCTCTCTCTTAATTTGTCATTGTTACCTTCAAATGAACTACTCCTCTAACCCCCTTTTCCAGTTAACTGAGATAAAACCAAAAAGACCCGCAACTTTCACTGCTACACCAAAGTGCTTATTAGTATTTTGTTGCATGTAAAGACTTAAGCTATCACAGAATCACAGAAATGTTGACATTGGACAGGAACTCTGGCTACTGTCTCATCCAGCTACCCTCCTCAAGAAGGGTCAGGCAAAGCAGGTTCCCCAGGACCATGTGCAGTCAACTTATGAGTATTTCCAAGGATGGACCTTTTACAATCTCTCTGAGCGTACAATTTTGGCTGGGATAGAGGGGTTTTTCTCCATAGCAACTCATATGGTTCCATGTATTTCAGTACATGTAGCTAAAAAAATCCAAAATTCCTATTATTCATAACAATCATATAAAAACTACTAAGTATTTGATAATTTAATCAAATGCGGGACATGAAGAAATGACAATAAAATTAGACCTGTGATTTTATAAATTTAAATGAAAGAACTAAGAACTTCTCCCATTGAAAGTCTCACATTTGGATACTGTATAAATTTCTGAAACATTCAGATATAAACTGTAGCTCAGTTGCACAGATACCTCTAAGACAAATTAAGAATCATGTTTATCCCTCTATCAGGTTTACCTCAGTAGATACTATCTTCACCAGTTTCTTTACAAGCTGCTGTGTTACAATTACATTCTGAATATTTACCCTGACAGACATGGCCAATTTCTGATACTGTTTTATAGCACAAAATCAGTGTACTTCTGCTAAAGGTGACTTTGTTTTACCAATTCTGCATGCTACTTTCATAGAACCTAATTCTTAAATAATTGAAATGTAACATTATATCTTTAGTCTCCAGATGCTTGCAATGCTCAGACAACTACTGGATGTATCTGGAAGATGACAGCTTCTAAGGAATTAAAAGTTTGCTTTCATTCTTCACAGAGCAAAGAATCTTTTGAGCACACATAATGCCAAAACTTTGAAATATCTGTTCACAACTCAAACCATCACTTTTAAACTGTGATCTTGGGACAGCCAGAGCACCCAATCATTTCCTGAATGTGAAAACAATTCCCAGGACATACCACTTTTTTCTGACTTAAGGGGTATCATCAATGATATTCCTTAGCTTAGGATCTCAGTTCAATGTGCATATTTTCCATCTCAAAAGAAAAAACCCTCTAGTCCAAATAGCTCCTCTGTCATAACTATGGCACAGTTGGCTTTTAGTAACAAAAACTAAGTATCCATTTACCTAAAAAAATACTTAATCTTATCTAATTACCAATGGACTCACTTTGCCTCTCCAGAGCCCAGTGAGAAGGGCATTGACCTGAAAGATACATCCATTTATGCCCTGGTTCTACCTGAACTGAATTTATCCCTGTAAAAGTCTGACCTTGCTCCAGACTTAAAACATGAGTTACTCTTGGTGAGCCAAGCCTCTAGACTTTGGAAGTATTAACACATACTGAAATCTAGGTGTAGCTTTGGCTGGTCCATTGTAGTGAACACTGGAGTTTCACCTCACTCATCTTGATTTCTGAGGGAAGGAAGAGGGAAGCCAGGTGGACAAGCAAAAAAGAAGCCACTGTGGAGTGTACTGACTCTGTCATAGGAATGGTGAAAGACACCATAATAGATATCCACATGGCAGTGCAGACGGTATAAAGGTATTAATGTCATGCCCTGGAGGATTCATCTCCCTTCTTTTTCCACTTATGTAAGTAATCTGGTTTTGTCACTTAAGGAATGTGTGATGCTGCTGTCTTCCTCTCTTCTTCCTCTGTAACAGCAACACTGTAGAGCAGGTACAAAAACTTTTAGGTTCTTTGCTCACTCTCCAAGATAAATGCTCAGTTCAGGCCTTGTAGATGGTCTAGGAGAGTGCTTAGTCTGATCACATATACCCTGATTACTAACCTGCATACGGAGCTATACAGCATCTGGACTGGCTCTGGTTCACTTCCAGGAAGCTTGAGGACAGTGAAAATTACATCTGTCTACATCTGTATATTTACAGAAATAGGCAGAAGCTGGCGATTATGAGTTTGCCTAATTATTAATGATATTAGCAGATTAGTGTTCTCATCCAGACTTTTATGCCTAAAATCCATAAGAAGTGTTACTGGGTGTATTCTAGGCTGAAGGGATAAGTATTTCAGCAAAAAGAACATTAGCAAAGACAAAAAGGACTTCAGTTGACAGCATGAGACTGGGTTTGGGTATTGTGACTGATCATGGGTAAGCGGACTGGCCTACTTTCCCTTAAACAGGTCAAATTTTATTTTACTTCATGCTTGCCAGGTTCAGTTGATTGTCCTTAACTGAAAGCCAATTTATGCTGTTCCTGGCCAACGTTGAGAGGAAGCTGGCTTAGCTTCTTCAGACTCTAAGTGAGAATCACATATCTCCAATAAGGTTAGAACAGTAGATCTTGAAATTTAACCTGTTCCTTAGATGCTGCTGGTCCACATAAAACTATTAGCTACCCCCACCCTAACCACCCCAAAATCTTCTTGTTACACAGGGAATTAGATTACTTGGTCTGGGGTATTGTGGCATCTTAGTCTACTTTACAGACTGTACAAATTCACCTGCTCAAGGGCAGTTGTCAGCTGGGAAACTTTAATTTATGTAAGAAATTTAGTGCTCCATTAACGGAACAAAGTAGCAATAATTGGGTCAAAGTTCCAGCTGAGAGCAAACAAAACTGAGAAAAAAAGAATGAAAGATTTAGTGGAGAATATCTGCTACTACAGTAAAATTATGCCTCTTGTCTTTGCCCAGGAACCAGCTATTGTCGGAGAATTAAAGCAATGAAACCATAGTTGGTCCTCTGAAGAACTCATGATCTCTTTTCCAAAAAAACCCATTAAATATGCATTATTCAATAAAATAAACACACAAATAAAACCTGGCACCTTATGCTCTCCTACAGGTTCTGATATGTATTATTTTTTTAAAAAAGTAGAAGAAACAGGAATATCCTGAAATAGAACTCAGGAATAAACATAAAGGCACTATATAAAGATCTAAGCCTTTAGCCATAAATGAGATGCCTAAATTGGTTTACTGGCCCTTATTGAGTTCAACATATAGAAAACTGTCTAGATTTACTACAAGGCAACTTGTAATGTAAGTATCTACAGGATGTGAAAAGCTTCTCAGAGTATGTTTATCCTGCAGAGAGCACACACTGCAACTTATGTAGAGATTTGTGAGCTAGTTTTAAATTGCTATCCATCCACAGTGTTCTGCAAAGCCAGCAGAGGAGGGTGAATGAATGTTGTGTTAGTAATGCTAGATTTCTTTATAAAATTCTGTACATTTTTGTTGTTCAAGTCTTGTCATTTACTTTCAACAGATTCCCCCCAAATGAAACACTTGTTTTCCTACTGATTTTGGTTTCAACAAAAGTTTGCACATAACTATCTATAGCTATCAAGGAAGATGTCCCAAAGCTAAACTCCTATTTTCTCACTACTGAAGAGTTTTTTCCAAAAGAAGTATGCAGGTAATCTTCTGTCGAAACAAAGCCATTTTACAGTGGTCTGAAACACATTAGAAGGACATTTGCTTTGATGAATATGAGTGGAAAAAGTCTATGGTGAGTTAGAAAATTCACAACATACTAGAGTGAGCAGAATTACTCATATAAGGAGGACTTAATAGCATCTTAGAACTTGAGTTTCCAAGAAATAATGAGGCTTGCCTCCTAGAAATTATTAATCAGTATTAGCAGGAGAGTGTAGAACAAAATAAGGTTTGTTCTTACACTAATTGTCTTCCCAAACAGCAAAAATGAGCATTGGAAGGACATATCTCAAGAAAATTTAGTTAATAATCCCAGGAATGTGCAGTGACTATCTTTAGCCTGTCTTTTATGCGTTCTCATTTATACCTGCTGTCAGACTAAAACTAAATACATGGGAAATTAACAACACTGGCATTTCAAGCTATTTAGGATGAAGGAGAAATGACACCCTAGAGTAGCTAGGACACAAACCTATCACTTGTTTATCCTGTAGCAAAAGTGACAGATGAAGAAATTGTTTGAAGCTGCAGGTTGGAAATAGGTCCTACATGCAAGTGATTTAGTGTCAAGATTGGTCTACAGACTTACTCAGCTGACAATTACAACCTGACAATTACAACAACAAAAAAATCCAGTTAATTGTAGGGGAGATTTTGCAAACAACAGATATCCACAGTCCTAATATGGCTTGACTGGCGATACAGATATGTGGGAGAGAGTTCACAGGACTCCAAATAGCTGCAAGCTATTTAACAGCAGGATCTCAACAAAATGTTTGGAGACAGTACAAGATAGGAAGCATAATAATAGAAAACAAGGTATTTTGCTACTGAGCTATGAGTTGGAGAGTTACTGTTTCATATTTTCTATTAACGTTAATTAAGTATTAATTAATTAGTATCTAAATACCATTTCTAGACATAAACCATAGAAAATGGATAGGAAATACTTTGAAACTGTATTTCTAGATCCAGGAAAACACAGTCCTCATTGCCTACCTGCACACAGCCTGAAATTAAATGAAATGCAGAAGAAACAGTAATTGTTAGAAACTAAACTTAGGAGCCATGAAAGGATATGCACTTGTTTATAGCTAATGGTCCCTGATTAATGCCAGCTGGTGGCTTGCCGCCCTGCTTCAGAGTTTTGCAGTGCGATGTACCATATGCTGACATGACTCACTGCCCACAGGCAGGGCCAACCTGTTCGATGCAGAAGAAGAGCTAGTAAGAACACTGGGGTCTGTCAAGGCAGACAGAGCTGAGTATCCAGTGGATACAGCCAGAACATAGAGACGAGGTTCTTGTGTGCAGCAACAGTGAGAATTATCATAGGAAGTACACCCTTTTGCTACCTTTCTGGTTTTATTTACTGTGTGTTCTGGTATACAGCAATGTGTTGTTACTTGGTATATTCCTAGACTTCCATGCTTGCTGGTTTTGAGTTTTCCATCTTTAGTTACCACTATCCCATAGCCATGGGATACTGGATTGGCACTGGACTCCCCAAGACATAGATTTTACTGAACTGCCCTTTTTGATATATCATACCCATGTTTATTCATTCATATACTCAACATCATAATTAATGACACATTTTAAGTTGTTTTGTAAATCATCCTATCTACATATTGTCTAGAAAGTAATTATTAAAATAATTTATCTAAGAATCCAAGAAAAGTTAAGTTTTTGATTTTCTTAATTGTAAATATTCCATCCTCTCCCTTTATCTTAGTAATTAATAAATATATCTGCTAGTAAGGAAAAAATCTCTGATTATATTATAAGCTTCAATTTTACCTGTAGTGTAGTAGCAATAACAGTGTACAATGCCAACTTACATTAAAAGGCTTGTATTCCATTTACACATCTTTACATTCCAAAGAAGGAAGGGTATACTTTCATGCTGTTGCTCCTCACAGAAGTGAGGAAACCTGGATGCGGTAGTTAAGAGTTCTATATCTGTGCTTGGAAGAGATCACTGACTTTGTTACTATTGTTATAATCATTCTTTTGGCTGTGTCTGTTCTCTGGTGAATCACCATGTCATTAGAGAGGCCAAAAACCTTTGCTATCAAGCTTTTAGAAGTCAGTAAAAACTCATAGGAATTGTAATCTTCTCTGACTTCCTTGGAAGGAAAGTATCTTCAGTATCATTACACACAGCTGCCTTGTGCACCGTTGATGACTAATTGAGCCAAAACAAGGTATTTTTCCCATGAATATATTTGTTCTAAAATACCAAGGACCACATGCAGAAACTATGACATCTCTTTTCAGGAAGTCATAGTTTCTGATCATAGTAATTCCTTTCGGTCAACTTCATCTCATTTGCATGAATCTTCCTTATATTCCCAATGCATACTGTGAGTATGAGAGCAGTGGGAGGAAAAAAAAAAAAAGACCCAATTATTTGTTTCTCAGTCAGCTCCAGCTGTTAGAAGAACACTAAAAACTGTCATCATCCATTGTCTTTGGGACAAATGGTACTCTTGCTTATTCTCCAAACATGGCTACAGAATACCTGTTATGAAAAGATCAGCTTCATATATTCCCTCCTTTTGAGCATACAACAGGTCTGATCATAACTAATCACATGAAGTACAAATCATTTGAGGATAATTGTGAACAAAGGCAGACTTTTCAGTAGTTCTGTACACTATTTCTTATCTTGCCGTATTTATCATACTATGTATAGTATTAGAATTTGAGACTGAATAAACACAGAAAAGAAGACAAAAATCCTCCTCTTTTTAGCATCCCTGAGTGTAGCGGTGCGTGAGCTGTGCTCACAAGTTTTGGGTTTATGTTATTTATGTTGGGAAAAAGGTCTTTTCTAAACCCCTCTGTTTATAGCTGCATTCGCAGTGGTTTGTCCCCTCCCCCCCGGAGCCTGCCAGTCATCCAGGGAAAGCCTCTCCCCCTTCTGGAATTCTCGGGGAGACCGGGCTTCTGATTGGAACAGGTTCTGGGAATCCCCTCCCCCCCTCCTCTCCAGAGATTGGCCCTTTTGTGTGTCAATCTACCCCCCAACTCCTCCCTTTCTATCCCCCTACTGGTGGAAAGTTTATGTACACGCCCCCTGGTGCCTGTCTACTTAAGGGGCTTGGGCGGGGCTTCACGCTCTCTCTCACACACCATCCATGAGGAATAAACATCTGCTTTGAACCCTCAGAAGAGAGCCTTCCTTTCCTTTCGCCATAGCCACTAATTTACATCCAGTGCTAGCCAGCCAGAAAGCCCACCGCGTGGGTATTGCTGCAGAACTGTCCAGTGGCCCTACCGACTGCTGCCTGAAGCCGGGCAAGGCAAGGGATCACTGATCAAGTGACCCACGGGGCAGAGAAACGCAATACCTGAGCAAGCTTTGCATATATTCATTGAGAAGCATAGTTATTAATTCTTAAAGAATAAGCCAACAAAAGATTGCTTGATTCTACCAGCTACATGATTCTGCCCCCACAGCACAAGCCAGGAAAGATAATGGGGCATGGCATTCCTCTAATCTCTTGTCTGAAACAGTAAAGGCTTCACTACCTGACAGGAGTGATGGGGGAAAAATGATTCCATTGCCTACGTAAATGCAATAAAGGTATAAGGAAAAAGCTCTGAGTTGGTGGTTATATCTAGGCCTTCATGAGTCCTTTACATAGAGGGTGGTATTTTGGTATACAAGTTTCACATACAGTAACTGCTCTGAAACAAATTGTTCCAGAGGTTCATCCATACAGGGGAAAATGAAAAGTGATAATGGGGACTAAAATGAGCCTTGGATATTTGAGCAAGCCTTACAACTCTTTTTATTTACTTATCACATCTAGGAAGCATTATCTCGCTGGAACAGATTCAGTGGCTGGTTCACTGCTTGTGAGGAGCTGTATTTGTAAGAAAATACCTTTCTTACAAATAGTTATTTGTTTTCGCTAAAATAACAGAATAGAACTGGAACACAGACAATGAGACAGACTTGGTCAGACTCCTGGGTTCAAAACAGTAACTCAGGGTGAAGATCAGCTGGTCCCACTCACTTATAATCTAGAGAATAAAGAGGGTGAAAACAGGAAGCAATGAAAACTGAAGACTGTACATAACACAGAGTAAACTCCTCTTCAGAGAAACAGTTGTGAAAAGGCATGCTGTTTTGCTGGGCTGGTTAATAACCAGTTGTCTTGTCATATGCTCTGGGCACAGGAAATAAGTGAGATCATCATGTTTGGATGCTTCACATATACTGTGTAGAAAGTGTTAATTAACCTGAGAAAATATATGTGTCATTTTGGAAGTTACTCTCAAAATATTTTTTTCCATACATTCACCTGTGGCACAAATTACTTTCTGAAAAAAAACCCCATTCCTGCATCACTGATGCATTATGGCATTTATTTGTGTCAATGAAAAACAGCTCAGAAATTTTTTTCATGCTCCTGGAGGAGAAAATTAGGCCTTTGTTGGACACAGATGTAAATATTAGACAAACACTGTCTTTTGTTTTTGAAATTCAACCCTTCATGTGAAACATACAAGACAGATCCTATATACTAACTAAAGCAAATTTTACACTGCCAACTGACAGTCATGCTTTTCCAGCTTCCAGTTTTATTTTTATTATTCTCAGATTCACATAAGAACTTGTCTTTCTACAAAATATCCAAAGAAATTTCTATAACACACGTTTCAGGTGCCTGTCTCCACCTCTTTGCAATCCAGCTGGCTAGTCTTAAAGAAGCTGCTTAGAGAAGACAGTTTACCTATTTCTACCTCAGAGTTCAAGAGGTCTCTCTCTAGTCCTCCCTTCAGCACCAATTACTGAAAGTGAAGTCTGTGCCAGCAAGCTTCATTTCACTTTCATGCTTTTCCTTCCTTATTGTCACAGACTTCAATGGACAAATCTATTAGTGGAGCAACCACTACTAATCCTCAGCAGGTATCCAGGCAAGCATGGTGCTTTGCCTTACTTCTGTCAGTTGTTCTTAGCCCTTATTCTTCCATTTTTTCAGGTGTGTAAGAACATCCAGGAATAAGAAATATAAAAATGTACAAACAGTAAGTGTGTCAAGGGAACTAGATGGAAATAAATCTCAAAAAATCCATGTTCCTAACAGAGATGCATTCCAATTATTTTCAAGATAAGGTTTATAGAGTACATCAAAGAAGGGTTGGATATATGTTTAGTCTACAGTTTGTGAAAGGTGAAAGTTGTCTATTTCTCTCTTAATTTCTGACAAACTTATCTGTATTCTTATATCCAGACACACAGGTGGGAATTTGGGGGTCTTTATAGTCACTTAGAAGTTGTTGCTGACCAAGCAGCCCTGATAAGCTGATAATCAGCCTTGCATTAGGGGATGTGCTGCAAGCTTAATAGCTCCACTGAGAAGTCCTTTTCTGAAAGAAGTTATAGCATCTTTTGCTGTCTGCTGTTGGCACTTGGAACAACACAAAAGCACTTACCAGTGATTCATTCAGGTGCCCTTCCAAATTGTATTTAGTCTAAGGTAATTGGTTTCCATAAATTTCAGACAAAGAAATTTAGAAATACGTGTCTTAATTCAGATTCCATTTGTTTTAAACTAATTTGGTTCCATTTTATCAAATGAAGTAGCACCAAGGTTATAAATTTCAGTATGGTCTATTGTTTAAAACTGGGTTATAAATTCCCAGTTTTACTTATGATAATACCTTGATAACACTTTATAATATAGATGTGTTCAAATGTCAGTATTTTTCATACTGATGTTTGTCACACTGTTTTAAACAATGACAGGGTGTGTTTGCAACTGTGAGGCAAACAGAGAATATTAAAACCACTAAAACCACTGTGAAATGATGGTGTGATGAAAGGAGAATTCTTTGAGAGAGGTTATTTATTTATGTACCCCTATATTACCTGTGTTTGTAACAGCTCTTAATCTATCTAAGGCCCGTTTAAGTTCCCCACTCCTAAAATTACCTGAAGTCAACAAAGTATTATGTATGTAATTTTAACAGGTACGATATCTTCTACAATATATTACTGCAGTAAACAAACTTTAGAATGGACAGATACATTGACTGAAAATTTATCTAATTCCCCGTTTTGCTGCAAACAGTATTCAAATAGAAATCCAAAATTCCCTTAATCTCAAAATGCATGCAACTTTACTAATCTTATCTTGGAAATAAGCTTTACAGTAAAATCTGTTGAATTTTGAATCATATCAATGATGAGTAAAGCATAGACATGACAACTCAGGCATGAGTTATAAATTTCACATCAATTTTTATGTCAATTTTTTCTGTTATGTTTGATGTTGTAAAACTTTTCTTAATACTTGGCATGTGCATATGAATTTTAGATATTTTCCTACATCACTGCTTTTCTTGAAGCTCTCTTGGTTTTATAGATTTTTTTGTGAGTTATGTAAAAGGCTGAGTGAAAAGAAAAAAAAAAAACAAAAACTCTCTGACAATAAAAGACTTCTTAACACTATTGTCTCTTGAGAGATTGCCCTAATTTGTTCAGATGATGCTTTCACTTCTGTTTTACAGAGTAATTCAAAGTAATTAGTACAAATCTCCAGTTAAGACCTGAAATCCCTACTTGTATAACCAAGCATATCAAATACCTGTCTCTTGAGGAAAAATGTTTTACCACATTCTTCCTTCCTGCTAATACCTCAGAAATGCCCTCACTTTTATTAAATTCAGTACATTCCTTAGCTTTATGACAACTCACATGAAATTCCAATATTTACTTAGAAGCATTGACTTGCTTACTATGGGTGTATTTAGTGTCTTCTAAGTATGAAATTATATTTGGGTTATATTAGAAAAGAATACATGAGGGGGAAAAATTTACTTCTTTTTATAATTAAATTTTTAATTATTCCTAGGCTTTAAATAAACACTTGAATAAAACATGCATATCTGAGGGTTTTTTTATATATTCTACTTTATATTAGAAAAAGAAAATCCACATTTTCTACCAGGAGTGAATTTTACTTTGATATTTCTGGTTAAAATGGTGCCGGTGCATTAAAGCTAAAACTTCTCCAATATAATAGCAATTTCAAGAACAAATGCTCTGTTTTTCTCAAAGGCAGCTTTACTTACTATAAAATAAGAATATTTCATGGCATGGGTGGAGATAGAAAATATTTGAAAACACATATGTAAAACAACACTAAACAAAAGAGGGCTCCTTTATAAAATAGAAAAGAAGTGACATAAAGAGAAATTGCTTAATACTTGCAGTGCAATTTTTGATTTTTCAGTTGGAGTGAAGGTAATGACTTCCTAAAAGGAAGGAAAATCTATGTGTGTTTATTGAGATGTATGATATACATCTCAAAATGTATCCAAAGACAACCTGACCTAGAATACTATCCTTATTTTTTAATTAGAAATCTAAGCTTCACATGCCAAGATCTACTAGAATTTGAAGTGACAAGGAATTGACCACCTGTGCTGAATGCTACTACTTTGAGGACAGAAAGTAAGAACCTCAGCATCACTCCTTAGAAATATGCCAATATGTAGTGCACTGATCCAATTCCTGGGAAGCATCCTTAATAGCCAAGTTCACTACTCTGCACATTTATTTGAACTTGTTGTCAGAGTATACTTATTTATTACTTGCTACTTTAGATTAAAAAAAGCTATACCTGGAAAAATAATCCACAGTGTAATTGTACTTGATCGTAAGTTTGATGATCACATGCAATCTAATTGAGACCACGCTTCCTTTAGTGCCTGTCATACACTCTAGTTTTGGTCATACAACATTTCAAACTAACTACAAAACTGTTTATCATCCCTCAGTCTTACACATCCCTGGACATAACACAACGTAGAAGAAAACATGGTAAAATAAGATTGCTTAAAGCAATAAGAAATCATTGCTCTAGGTATAACTTTTTTTCATGTGTCAAAAATGATGTATTTTAAAATTTTAAAAAAAGCTTTAACAAGCTTTCTTTATGATATAAGAATATTGACTACTTTTAGGAGATAGGCAATCAAGAATATAGATGCAATATAGTTAACAATGCATAAGAATACAGAGGTAGGAATTTAAAAATTGTGTAAGATTGTCTATTCCATCTCAATACATTGAGGCAGAAACTAGGGTACCCAGATAATCCTTAACAGGTATTTGTCTATTGTATTTCCAAAAAAAAAGAAGATATTTCCTCAGACCTTAAGATATCTCACTCTAACCTTTCATTAACTACAATACCGAAAGGCATACTGAGCACACCATGCTTCCATAGGACTGGCCTTTTTTCCCTGACTCTTGTTGCTTGAAATTTTCATTTGTCACTGCATATGGCATCCAAATAGTTTAGGGATTTTCATTTTCATGGGGCTCATTTTTAAGTTCTTAGATATTCCTTTCCCAAATAATCTTCCTCTTTATTATCCCTCCTTTAAAAATTAAAAAAAAGAAAATTCTCGGTACAATTTACACCAAAGTGTGTTGGTTTTATTCTCATTTGTGATAGTATGGCTGTGTAGATTAAAACAACATGATGATACTAGAGACTAAAGAAAACTATCACAGAAGATTTTGCCAAAATCACCTATTTTTCAAAAATCTGGTGCTGGAGAAAGAACACCTGATTGAGCACACTGTTAATGATGGCTCAGAAGGCTATAATTTCATTAGTTTAAATGGTCTAGGCTAATAAAAACTCAGTGGTCTATTTTATTTAAGTTTTGAAAAGGTTATAATTAGATAGTTCTAGGTAAAGGTCCAGAATATTGACTCTGGTGGTTCCAAAACCTTTATTGGCTTTGGGGACTCCCAAGTCTTTTTATCCAGTCTGACACTACAAGGCCACAAGACATATGCCCAGACATGATTTACCCCATTACATCTCCTAGATGATGCAACAAAAATAAAAAAAGCACAGACTGATAAAATTTTGCTTTTATAGGTCAGGCACTATCATACGATTAAATATTATTGAATTAAGTTCTGAAGTTTTATTCAATAATGTCCAAATCTTACTGCATAATTGTATAAAAGTGCTGATTCCTCAGCTCTCTATGTATTGAGAATGACCTAAATTTGATGTTCAATAAGATATTCAAAAACTTTTTAATTGCATGCAGATGGCAAACATGAATAAAGTCATCATTTCAAATGAAAAGGATCTGTCCACTGCCTTAGTATTTTCCAGCTGATAAAGACATCTATACTAAAACTCAGAAATGAACAAATGAAGAAATTGAAAAATAGAAGGAATGTTATTTTATAAACTGAAATAGTTCTGTAGAACCACGCTTTTATTACAGAAATAAGGCAATATAAGATAACATCTAAAATTCACAAAAGAGACAAGGTTGTTCCTTTACTTGATTTGGTCTACATCTAAAATCATAATAAATCCTTCCTCTTTGTTTCTAACCCAGTCTTTGTTATTACTACCTCTTGGTGGAAGAGAAGTCTCATATGATAAAATGGGCATTTGTTTTACATTGATATAAACTGTACAGATTAAATGACTGAATAATAGACATACAATTAACATTACTGTTTATCTGTGATGAAAAAACTAATTTTCTTGTCTTATTTTTAATTTGAATATGTTTTTGTAAGTATACTTTCTGATGTGTGCCTCTAAATCTACATTTTACATACAGCCATAGTCAGTATTAAGTTACGTGGCATTGGGGGACATTTATTGTATAAAATAAAAATGGCTTTTAGGGAATAATGCCACTGTAACAAAATTGTTTCTTGAACATATCCTATATCTCAAGTGCTCACTGTATGGACTGTTAAGATTAGCAATAAGACTTAATTCTTACTGAGCATAAAACAGTTTTGTTATCTCTTTCCTGGATATGCTGCTGCATGAATGTCTTCGTTGTTGTCAATGTTGTTGTAACAATTTCTTTCTCCAAAAGACTGCAATGTGTTTTTCTGGTACTCTAAAAATCAAGCAGTAAACTACCTCTTTATTCTGCTATCCTCTCAATGATGCCCTCCTCTGACACTATGGACTCCAGATTATAGGAAGGTGACACAAGAGATGTGTCACTCTAAAGCTCTTTAAGTGGCATCTAGCATACATCAGAGTCTTTTTATACTTCTTGCTCTATTCTAACATTTATTACTAGATTCTGTTGAGCAATGAACAGATGTTCTTCCTACTGTGCTGTATGATAGTTTTAAGTTCTTTTTTTTAGAACAGATGTTCTCCTGCATGCACTTCATTTTCTTTAGTTTTCATGAGTTAACATCTGACAGCTAATTCTTGCTTAAATTTAAGGGAAAATTTTCACCAGGGAATCCCACCCAGGCCATGGACCATCATTTCTAGAAATTAGTTAGCTCATGGTACAACAGCACACCAGAATACATTGGTCAATAGCAACAAGAAGAAAAAGTTATCTAAGGGGATAGGAGGGGAAAACATTGAGTTCAAGCCACAGCAAATTCACATTCAAAATTAATAGTCTGCAACCAGGTCAGTTGACACTGGGAGTCAAATATCACATCAGAATTCAGAAAGAGGAATCAGGGCCAGGAAAGAAGCTGAAGTAGAGCAAAAAACAGATGCATAGAGAATAGAAAAGACACGTAAATTAGATTTAAAAAAATATCAGCTAGATCTGCATGGTAGAAATGCACATGGTAGAAATCCCATAAATGCAAGCTGGTCATAACAGTCCAAAATATGTCTGGGGAAGTTGGCTCATCCACCAAGTAGTAGTCAAGGACAAAAAGGAGCCAAGGGAGATCAATTGTTAATGGTTTGGTGGATGTTACCAAAAGCCTACAAATTTTACTAAAGCACTTAGTGTTTTAACAGGAAAATACTTAGGACTGGTTCACTTAGGAAGGAGCTGCTTTCCAGCTGTTGAAGTTTAAGCCCAGCTGGAAATTAGGCACCACACAGTCACTCACCCAACCGTCTTCATCCCCCACAACCCAGTGGATTGGGAAGGAGTATCAAAGTAAAACTCATGAGACAGGAACAGTTTAATAGGGAAAGCAAAATCTGTGCACAATAGCGAATCAAAACAAAGAAATACTTCCCTGCTTCCCATGGGTTCAGCCACCTCCAGGAGAGCAGGACCCCATTATGTGCACCCCTGACTTGGAAAGACAAACACCATTCCTCCAAATGTCCCCCACCTTCCTCGTTCTTCCCCCCACTTTATGTACTGACTATGGTGTCAGATGATCTGGAATGTCCCTTTGGTTAGTTGGGATCACATGTTCTAGCTGTGTCTCCTGCCAGCCTGCTGTGCATCCCCTGCTGCCAGTGTTGCAGCATGGACAGAAGAAAAGACCTTGGCGGTCTGTAAGCCCTGCTCAGCAATAACAAAAACATCTCTGTGTTATCAATCCTGTGTTCAGCACAAATCTAAGACACAGGTCCAGACTAGCCACTGCAAAGAAATTTAACTCAACCCCAGCCAAAATCAGCAGACAGCATAATAAAATAATCCCACTTTGAGTTTTGGGATATGGCCTAGGGTATATGATGCTTGTATCCCCAATCGTCTGTTCTGTTTGTGTTGTATATTTAATTCTGTGCCTTTAAGACTGATTCTGAGAGTGAAGTGGGGAGAAGAAGGAGCACTGAGTTTGTTTTGAAAACAGCTCTCACTCCTCTGCATTCCTGCTTCTGGACTGTGTTCATCTGAAGCACAGACCAGCAACGGGACAGAGAACTTTTTTGGTTTTAGTTAGTTTAGCTAGCTGAGGCAGAGAAGTTCCCTGAAATGTTTTTTCTCTTTTTCTTGGGAGTGTTTAAATCTGCTCCAGACTGAAAAACCCAGAAGAGCACCGAGAGCTCCCGCACCTGTGGCCCACCGGGGCCTGGACCTCTGGAAGCCTGATAGGAGACTGAGCTGAGCTGCCCACGGCAGGGACTTTCTGAATTTACCATCTCACTTCAGAGAAATGAAGGTTTTATTGTTTCATATTATTCATTCTTTATGCTTGTGGGAACTTTGTTTGTTAAATAAATGGGTTTTTTCCACTTTTCTCCAAGGAAGTTCTTTCCTGGACCAGCTGGGGAGAGGGGCCATTTGGATTTTCTTCCCAGAGGGATCCCATTCAGGGATTTCCTCACAAATTTGCCCTAAACCAGGACAGCATAAAAAGAAGTTATGTTTCTAAGGAATAAAATGGAATCCAGAAAAATGGGTGTTTGAACATAGGAAAAGGTGTTCAGCTACAGATCTTTCAGCATTTATCTGCTCCAATTTATCCATCTTTACTACATTGTCAGAATAAGATTTAAAATATTGCTGGACCTCATGTACACAGTTCCATATGTATGTGTCTTACTTATTTGTAAGAAAGTAATTAAAAAAAAAACACAAGGTAGGACAGGCAAACTGTATTATATCTCAAATTAGACACCTAAACACTGAAATATCCCCAAAC
Organism: Acrocephalus scirpaceus scirpaceus; assembly: GCA_910950805.1. Lineage (NCBI taxonomy): Eukaryota > Metazoa > Chordata > Aves > Passeriformes > Sylviidae > Acrocephalus > Acrocephalus scirpaceus. The sequence continues at coordinate 52,717,081 of OU383776.1, forward strand.
TTTTAACAAATATGTTAGTGCTTGGCCAAGCCCAAGACTTTCAACAAGAAAAATTCTTCACAAAGTCTTTTTATTTGTTTTGTTGTTGTTGTTGTTTTGTTTTGTTTTGTCTTGGTTTTTTGGGGGGAGCAGGGAACAGTACAGGAATGTCTGTATTTATATTTTGAAGAATACCAGTTCTTCAAGGGATTCATTTCTGCAATAAACCAGCTATTGATTGAGAGATATATAGAGCTTTCTATGGAAAATCTAGGATAACTCAATAGTTTTGCAATTTTTCACTGCTCATGGGTAAGTATACATAAATAATAAATATGAGCTGAACAACTCCACATGAAACCTATCTACATTAAAACTGAAGATAAATTAGAGCATGCTACTGAACATGGAATAAGACTCCTCAGAATACTAAGTCCATTTGCTTTCTACTTTATTTAGCTGACTCACAATAGAAGTCAGGATCCCTATAAAATTTTGATATTTTTACTTTTTCTGTTTTCATATTTCATGGTTTTTAGCACATTTTTATTTAGTTATGATTGCTAACGTAAACCAGACTGACTTGCTGTGTCCACTATCACTAGCATGTAGCCAGGCTACAAAAGAAAAATGTAATTTAAATCCTACTTCTTCTCTAACTGACAATTCAAGGTCATCCAAATGTCAATGTTTTCTTTACTGTAATTTCTGCTTTTATAAATTTCCTACATCTTTTTACTGTAAGAAGCCTTGTGGTCCAGTATGACAGAGACACTTCTTATAGTCTTTATTAACTAGCACAGTTCTTATCAAAATATGTAATCTTACCATACCTTACTCTGCATTTATCTACACATGTTCTTATATGAAAATGAGAGGAGGGAAATTTTTAGTTTAATGATAGAACAAATTATGTAAAAGCTTATATCAAAAGGAACAAGACTTACCAATTTTCCTGGCAAATGTCTTCTCCCTGTTAATATTAGACTGTTGCCATTTTTAAATAGCTATATTTTCTGAATACATATTTCTAAAAATAAGATCATCCCTACTATACATATTTCCAATGTCTAAAACAGAAAGGCAGCCCCAATCTCAAAGCATTAACAACATCAGTGCAACTGAAAAATGGAAAGAGTAGGTAAAATACACTGTATTGTGTATTCTCTATGATTTCTGTCATCACATTTTCATAGGTATTCCATCAAAGACAGTTGAAGGAAGATATTAACTGGATATTTACAAGAAAGTTCCAGTCTTACAGAAAATCATAGGCCAAAATATTGTAGAAAAGCAGAAAGTACTGTAAAGTGCTTCCAGTAGTGGGAGTTGGAAATAGATGTTGGCCTAACCAAGGAACATCCAACACCCTCACCACCCTCAAGTCCCGCTCACAGCTCCGTTTAAGTACAGACACAGCACAAACTGCTTGTGTCATGTCATGTTCCTCATTGGGAGCAAAGAGAACAGGAGGCTGTTCTCCAACATACCCCAAGACCCACAAGGCCTTATCTCTTGATGGCACAGCCACAGGAACTGCGCAGACCACAGGCAGTCTGAACATCTGAGAGATGTCTTTGGTCCTAATGTACACACAGACTACTTCCGCAACAAAATTCAAGGGTGATTCACAAATATGTTTATTTTTACAAAAAGAACTGTGAATCTCTCAGAGGAAAACTACCAGGGAGTCAAACACATTTTGCCATGGCACTGTGTCCTGAATGGAGGACTGCTCTGCCTTACTTCTTTACTTCACTTATGTCTTCTGGATTCCATTTTGAACACTTCGTAATTTCTGCCTCAGTTTTTTTCTGTGTTTAATATTTACCTTTGCACCTTACTTAGTAATATCAACTCCTACCATCCAAACTCTTTCCCAGCTTCTTTCAGGACTGCTTGAGAAATAACTGTTTTCTTAAGAAATGTGGTAATGTTGTTTTTATATTACTAGACACCAGTAATATAAAATAATGAATACCAAATATAAATAATATAAAATAATGAATACCAAAAAAAAAAAAAAAAAAAGTATATAAATTTATTTTTGATGAAAGAGAAAAAATGGATTAAACAAAAATATAAATTTATGGAAAAAACCCAAAACATGAAACCCACTGTTACAATGCATTGAGTTTAAAAACCAGCATAAGGAAGATGGAAAAAAACTCTTATTCAACTCAGAGGCTTTGTACTCAGAAACACTGCAAATAAATAAAATATAAGGAATGTTTTGACAAAAGAGTAGAGATGAGAAATATCCTCAATTAAAAACACTACTTCTGAAAAAGATTGAAAATTCTTCAACCCAGAACTCAGAGCCAGAGGAAATAACACAAACAGAAAAAAAAAACCTTTGGCAGTGAAAACATTAGATTTTTCCTAATTTCAAAAAAAATATAAAATTCTTTTAATATAAAATTTGTTTCCCAGGGGATAAATAGATGAAGAATGTAGAGACTAGACAGTTCCTAAGAATTAGAAAGAAAAACTTCTTTTGAAAAACCCCAACAAAAATAGGACACCTATTTCTGTCAGTCTCATCTGTAAGATAAAAGAATGTGCATGGTTACAAAGACTGCTAATGTGTGCCTCAACAGACAGCTGCTGTGAGATGATAGAATTAGTTAATAAGATCTCGCAATGCCAAGAGACCAGAAGGTTCTCACTGTGGCACCAGTTATGTTGTATCACAGCTCGGTGCTACACTGCTATCAGACAGATGCTTTCAAAAAGACTGCATATGATGCTGGAGCTGAAGTTACCTTACGGTCTGTGGCTCTGTGCTCTGAAATGGGCTGTTTAACCTGCAGAAGCCAACATATTAACTGAGTGGCCTGGCAACATTTCCTGCCAGTGCCTGCTCTATTTCAATGTAAGAGCCTACAAGGCCACTATGAAACACCATATATGCCTCTCATTCCCTAAATGACTATGTCTTAAATGTTTCTTACACAGAGCTGTGCAATAAAAAACCATTTCTTTAACCAATGGAAGTGATCTTGTTCTTCTTAAGGCATTTTTAAGTTAATAGGGTTAATTCTTATTCATAATAATTATGTTTAAGTCAACAGGGCTAATTCCTATTCATAATAATTTTGTTAACCATAATATGTAGGGAACAGAGTCCTACTCCAGCAGAAAAAAAGAAATAATCATGGGTCTTCTTTCACGAAGATGACAGTACAAGTGTGAAATGAGGGACAGCAGGTAGATGTAGTCTAATCAGAAAGCACTAGCAGCAAGGAAATCATATACTTCAGTGTAACAGGTAGTAGACTCAACATAGCTCAGAATGCCTTTCACAAGCACTGCAGCAGACCTGGACCTAACAAAAGATAATGAGGAATCATTACAGATGTTTGCAGGGAGTACCTCCCAGGAATGATCAGTTATTTGCAAAAAAGAATGGAGCTGACTGAAAAACTAACACCTGGGGAAAAGTAGACTGATATGACAAAAAATATTGTGTATAGGATGAAGCTTCTCTTTAAAATGACTGAAGGGGATTAAAAGCATGTTATCTTTTGTGCAGCACAGCAGAGCACAGAATGCTTGCATTTGCCTTCCCCAGAGTAAAGGATCGAGACAAATGAAGCTGTGAACTTTGCCAAACTTATTGTCTGGGCAAAGGGAAAGAGAAGGCACTATTTCATATATGGCAAACAGAATCAGAATGATTTAGCTATGTCAGGACATAGGACCTGAAAAGGGTTTTAAGCCTAAATACCACTCAATAGGCAAAGCTGATCAATGCATGAGAGAGTAATTTGTCTGTCAACATGAAAATTTTTTGGGTTAGGCCTTGAAAATATTTAAAGGTTTACTTAAACTTAAGGTAGCAGCTGGATAATTTTCAATGAGTAACAGACAGAAAAAGAAAGGTCAATATGTTGCAGTTTATCAGAAACTTAGGCTGGAATGAGGGTCAGTGGAGAAATGTGAAGTCATAGACGATTTAAGGAAATTCTGTGAAAATCCCACAGAAGCTGAAAAGATTAAAAGTGCTTCCACTCGAGGTCCTTCTGCCCTGGACACTTGAACAGGTCTCTGTGAGGAATTTAATGGTACAGCTCTTAAATAAGTGCAGCACAGACAGCAAAACATGGGGGGTTGGTGGGGGTCTTTTGTCTGCTCAGTTTTGGTTCTCTTTGTAAGAGAACTGCCATGCAAATAAAAGTGTGTTTTAACTCTGAAACTGGAGGGCTGTAGTCATGGAGTTCAAAAGCTGGCAAGTCACAAATTTGAACCAGATGATCTGAAGAAAGAGGGATGACCAGAAGACTAGATCTCCCAATGTTACAAAAACAAAACTAAACAAACAAATAAACAATGACAAAAATACACCAGAAAATACATGTCACCGGCATGGGTGAAATACATGCTAATTCTGCTGTTCCCATACTGCAAATAATTTTCATGGTTGAATCCCAGGGGAATAATAGATGATGAACTATTTCTTGTCAGTTTTTAAAAATTTCCCAATTAAGTGGCATCTAGAAAATGAAGATATTTGCTTGTATCATTCTAGTTATCAAATAATGTAAATCCTGCATATGACAGTTGTATTAGATTATCTTTCCTGGGCAAAACACCCTCTACTAGATGTTACCAAATCTACTAATTCCTATTAATATAATTCATTAATAATTCCAAGATGTGTGGAACTCTGTAAATTTTTTTTTTTTTATATGAAGAGAAGTAATATCTTTGGTATGTCTTGAAGTAACTAGTTGAGCTATAAATTCATATACTCATTAAAAATATATCCAGAGAAGATAAGTTTCCCAAGTAACTTATTTTATCTAACAGTTTAATCTTTAAAAAAGTTGAATAAATGGCTAAACATAATAATTTTAACTATATAAAGACAAACTGGTGGCATTTTGAGAACTATTCTAGTCTATGGAGTATGAAAACTTACCTTTGATATTAGGAATGCCTGTAGATTAGTGGTAAAAAAAAAAAAGAGTGAAGCAATCAAAATACAGCTGTTTCACTTTAGAGACAGAGATTTTCTTTTCTGTTATAGTAGTGGCATTTTGGCAGGAGTTGCTACTCTGGGATCTTTTGGTTTTACTCTCTCTATTAGCTTCAGTCTCAGTGGGATTCATTTCTTCTAAGTGCTCTTCTTTAACCTCTTCCTTTGATCTTCTAACCTCCTTAATTTCTTGAAAGTTCAGCTATATCCCTGTTTGTGAATTGTTGTCTCTTTTATGCTTTTTGAAGAGTACAAATACACTAAAAGCATTTTTTTTCAGTGTTCTGGTAACTCTGCTCAATCAGAGAAGCAACAAAAGTGATTCTTTGCCTCTGGAGTTTAATTCCTAGCTAAAAATTGAACATATTTTTGTATCAGGTAACAGATATAAGCAAGCATACTTCAAATTACTTAATAAAATGGCATTTTCAAGTTAATTGAATATATTATACATAGTATTCTAATAACAAGCCATCATTTTAAACCACAAGACTGTATCCGACCTTATGACTCACAATAGTAATCTAAAAGAAAATTCTACTGATGATGATGATGATCCAGTTTTGAATCTTTGGGAAACCCTGAGATTCAATGACTTAGAAACTGCTGAATGAACATAGAGTTCTATTTATAGTATTTAGTCAAAGTAACTTTTGTGCCACTTTAACTCTAATTATGAATGAAATATTCATCAAGATTGGGTCTTAAAAATTCTGTGATCCTAATCCAAATGAAAGTATATACTTACAGTGGGGTCAACACAAAGTTTTGGAGAGAGTACAACTCTCAGTTCAAATGACCAAGTTGTCAGTCTAACTGGATGAGCATTGAATTATGTCAAGTACAGCAGACTTTATGGTGAAACACCTTAAAAGTAAAGGTCATTGTAGAACAGAAATCTTTTTCAGATTTTCTCTGGAAATAAAATTTTCATGCTTAAATTCATGTATTATGTTTTGCTTGAAGTATTTTTAGCCTTGTTTAGGAAACATATCTATACTACAGAAAGTTTGAAAAAATAAGTGCATGAATGTTAAAGATAATTTTGGAAGTTTGAACTTTTAGGAACAAGCACTCTGAATGGCAGGAGAATAACCTCCCAAAAAATGAAAAGGCTAAAATAATATCAACAGGTCTCTATTTCAGCAGCTAACACTTATAGCTGAAATGGTGCTTTATGTACTATACATCCAAAGCCTCAAAAATTAAGGGAGAGATGCACATACTTTTAAAATTCTACCATCCATTTTCCAGCTCCAGAGTAGATCTCAAATAAGTATTTACTTTGCATTTTAAAAGATGTCTTGATTGCTGGTAATTAAATATTGATAGTTCAAAAAACACATTGAAATTTAGCAGGATTGCAAGAGATAAGTGAAGTTGCTAAATCATTTATACAAAGCTACCACTGAAATTCACATATACCTACATTGTTATTCTATGAATGAACTCTTGTTGTTGTTTGAAAGGATATTTAACTTTCTAATTGGTAGTAATAAAGCCAGCAGAACCTTCTTAGTTCTTAGTTAATATAAACACTTCTGTTCTTAGATCTAAATTGCAGTTCACCTTCTTTCAAGAAGAAAAAATATGACTGTAGCTCTGTTTCTCTTGTTTCTTTTATGCTGAGTCCCTGCCCACCTTGATGCCTACCCCAGTAACTTAACATGCACATCTGTCTCATAATTTTAATAAAAGCTCTTAGTCTAAATTATACACTCATATTTCATGGGAGAAGTAAACCATATAAAGCTTATGAAGATTTTCCCTGCTATTGTAGCTCTATTTTGGTTTACTCACTCAAGTTCATGTTAATGTGAGTAATGCAGAGTCAGAAATTACTCGTCCATTACAATAAATTGCAAAAAGGAATCTGAATTAAAATCTAGTAAATTTACAGGCTGTTATACTACTGCTGCAGACATAAAATCTGTGTCTTGGGTTAGACACTGACATTATAAACACTTACCAGGAGCCAAATTTCTTAAGAAAATCAGTCTTTGAAATTAATCTCTGAAGAATATTTTACTGTACCCAGACAGAAAGTGAGGGAATACTCACTCCAAACATAAAGTTTTGAAGATACAACTTCTTTTGGGAAAAAAGTCTCTGGTAAGACATATTTAAACTCTTTCTTTTTTCTCTTTGTCTTGGATGATGAAAGACATAACAAGTAAATTGATAAATATTTTCCTTCCTTTAATTTTTTTTTTTTACACTAAGAACATGGTGAGTTTTAAGTATCATTTTTATACACTGATACTTCAGGTATGCAGAAAAAAAAAGTCTTCTTTAATGAAATAGAAGATGAAATTGTGGAAACAAGCTGCACTACTGTCCTCAGAAATGCTGTGTTTCTGGTGTAGTTACTTGGCCTAAGATGATGGTTTGTGACAGCTGTATGTTAGATTCTTCCAAATGCAATCCTCCAGCTGAGCTGCAATGGCTAGTTCCTCATGCCTCCTGTCCTTTCTCATACATTTACAGTCTTGGGGCTGTGGCCATGACAGAAAACAGTAGATTATAAGGGTTATAGTGGTGACAAAAATTATGTCTGAGTATATGCTTTGATGGTTTTAGCTGTTGGACAGTAGACTTCAGTGGGTCTTTAGCTGTAAATCAGGAAGTTTCTAAAGAGCCATCAGATGAAATGAGGGAAGGAAAAGTCAGAGTAATCAGTAACTGCTTAATTTTTCAGAAGCTTATCCTATCAAATATATACATCCAACTTGCAGGTTCTTTCCTCTTTAACCTCTAGTCTCCATTTAAAGTAGTTGAATTAATAAAAATTATATTTGATTCAGTTTTATTTTGTGCCTTCCTTTATTAATGTGTAGATACATCTGAAATAAAAAATTCTTTTCTTTCCAGCTGTGCAGAACATGTATAAATAGTGTTCACAAATTCTAATTATAAACTGATATAAATTTATGAGGCAACTGGTGAACCACAGACAGACCAAATGTCTGTCTGTATTAGATTGGAGGGCGCAAGAACCAGACCATGTGGACAAATCCTGCACGACATTGGGCCTTGCATGAAGAAGGCAGTTCACAACACAGCTCTCTGCAAACTTCATTTTGTTTTGCAGGCTGAGATCACAAGTCACTCTGGCAAAAAGTCTGGCTTAATTCATGAACGTGTCTGATCTAATTGCTGGGCAAAAGCCACACAGAACTAGTCTACTCTACAAGGGCCACACTGTTACAACCCAAGTCAGAGAACTTGTACTTTATCCCAGTTGAAGAAGTAGAGCAAAGGCAAACCTTCCTAGGCATAGGCTCAATTGAAAGAGTTCAGAAACCAAATAAGCTTGAGCTAGAAACTTCACTTAAAACAAAATATTAGCGTATATTTAAGGCACTATTTAAGGTTCTGGTTTTATTTCTTTTCTAAGGAAATTCACTATCCCATCCACAGGATGAAAGCAAAGAATAAGAAATATCAGGATAGTTAAAATAAATAATATATATCTTAATTAAATCACAGCTGTGCAAAACATGATTAAGTAATTGAAGGGATAGAATCAAGGAGAGAGGAGGATATTTTAGGCAGTCAGAAGTACATAATTATGAGTAACAGGCTAAATCTGAGCAAAAGAAAAACTTTAAAGATAAAGCCCAGAAACAAATTCTCACTAGTCAGCTTGACTCATGTACAAAATAGCTTTTTCTGGTGTAACCATGAATCTAAGTTCAGTAAACATATACTGGAGCATTCAGATATTGTAATCAAGAGAGATATGCCAACTCAAGAAGAAACTTAAAGCAGGATACCTGATGCTCAGCCTGAGAGAATGTTCAGACTACACTTCAGTTCTGTTAATACCTGAGGAATTGACTCTACAGTTTTACCATTTTCTGACATTATTTACAACAGATAATCTATCACATTGGTGCTATGGGTCTGAGTTTCTGCTAATGAGAAACGAGCATGGCTAGACAGTGCAGGACTCAAGAGTAGGAGGCATCACCTCCTTCTCCCAATACTCCATACTTCCATGTGAGCATTCAGTTACTTAAACTAAATAAATCCAGGATCAGCCAAATACAGCAATGTTCTGGCTTTAACATTCCTTCTTTGAGGTGTAGTGATTTAAAACTATTCAAGGATTGCAGTGATCCAGAGACATCATGCCTTCTTCTTTGGCTTTATCAGTTTACATTATCTGACTCATTTGTCTTATCCATGACTCTTTTGTCCTACCCAACTGAATACTCAATTCACATGGGTACTTCACTCAAAGTCCAAGTCTTGGTGAAAAACTCTACCTGTTAAGAAAAGCATACAAGTGTTTTCACACTATTCTCCAAAAGGCTGGAGGGAACTCATACAGTTCATGAATTTGTAACATGAATATTTGCTAGAATCTTTTGTAACATCAGAGACAGAAATGGCACTCTGAAGGGCTGCCTACCAAATCTTCTGAGACACTTGCTTTATAGGGTTGCTTATAAGACAGGAAAGTTTTATAGTGGACAGAAAACATATGAATGCAAGTGGAAAAGATGCTGTGCTGTATTTTAAATGGTCATTGTGTTCATTGGTCTCTCTAGGTCCATGAACCTGAATTTTGGAAATTTCAAGTGGTTTAGCACAAGATGCCCTTTAGAACCCACACATACACAATGGCAGCAAAACAAAGTGTCCAAAGTCTTCTCTGGTAGTCCCACTGCCATCTCTTCCACACATGTTTATTATTTCCCTTCACCTGTGGACACCTCAGGCCTTAGCTGAAGTAGGGTTTGCTGGAAGTTCTTCATTAGATATCCCCACAGACTTCACAGATTTTTGATTCACTCTCTTTCTTCCTTTTTAAGAAAAAAGCAGAAAAATGGTATTCTGTGTCAAAGACTACTTGCCCCTACACTTTTCCTGTCATCTTCAGAATACAGCATCTTTTTTGACTGCTAAAAATATAGTTTGAACTGATCAAACTCAGATTCTCTGATAACTAGCCAATAGCTCTTGTGAGAGCAAAATCATGCAGCCACTAAGCAAGCACACAGTAATTCATAGTTTCAGTTCTGATTATCAGATGAAGTAATTCAAGCTAGCTATTCAAAAGCTTTCACTAGCAATATTGTACCAAGGGGACTGCTTAAATTGGGATTTACAGTACATCTTGTACATTTAGGTAATCACATTTTGGTTTAAATCTTGCCATGACCCTAGATTCAAAGGAATGTAATGGTCTGCACACGTGATAATCCTGCTGGGTTATGTAAGGAAATGATTAAGGGTTTTGCCATGTCCCATCAGCTCTGAGCACTAATTCCAAAAGCACATTCTGCTTTCTTTGAGATTTTAAGAATGTGCATGTGCTAAATGGCAGTTGGTCTTCATAATAATCCGAGCCATTACACTCAATACTTTAACACTGACAATAGTTGTTGTTTAAATATAATTATTTTAAATGTTTTATATTACCAATTTATATTACCAATTACTTCATTCACAGCTTTAATGTTTGGAATTTCCTGCTTCTCCCCTATACACCTCCATTTAGGCAAACATTTAGCGTGACTTCTTCAACTTCTAATATTTAGTAACTAAATTAGATTCTAAATTTAGGAGCTCTCCTTTGTAATATCCAAAGGCTTACACAGGTATAAATTTAGAGATATAATGTCTAGGTATTAACTCAAATGGTAAACATATATGATTCCAGATGATTTAATCTCTGAATCCCTGTAGGATCAAATCTCAATCTCCTGGAAATAGGGCACAAAAACAAACATACTGTTTTAGTTTACAACTCCTTAAGAGTTTTGGTTCCTCCAGTTATTCTCATTCTTTCAAATGTGTGCAATTTTTCAAATCCCATCTTCAGCCTTCAGCCGTTGCATATACTAAACATCAGCATACAAAGGTGGGAATATCTGCCTCTTGGATTTGTTTCCTTTCTGAACTCTCATTTTCATGTTCTTAATTTGCATTTGTTTTTTTGTTGTTTTGTTTTGAGGGTTTTTATGTTTTGTTGGTTAGTTGCTTGATCTTTTTTGGTTTTTGTAAAAATATACTAAGAATATTGGCTTCCACTGAGTTTGCAATTACAGGCAAACACCAAAAATTGAAGCTTCATGGTTGAAAATATGGCAGTACTATTAAGCTATTAAGAATGGAGCTTTTGACTTTGCTATTTACAGTCCTAAGAGACAAGTAAATATTGAGTATCTATACTAAGTACCTGAGGTTTAGAATCCTTTGTTGTAGGTCTGGTATGTATGGTCCTTACACCCTACCTACTTCACAAGTGAAGTAGCTTTGTCCACATGTATGATTTTAGCACACACCCAATTAGTTGGTGGTAATCTAAATAAAATAGGGCTGGAACCAGCATGGAACACAACTAAAACATGGAATGATGCTTAGCATTTTGGTATTCCTTCATTTTCATCTCTGTGTTACAAATGCTAATCCATGCTGTGCACTTCCATTGAAGTTTATCTAACAGCAGCTCAAAGCTAAATCTTTGAGGGATGCTAGCAATTTGAACCACACTGAAATGTGATTCTGAAATGTACTTTTCAGTCTGAAACTGAACTGGGGAACTCTTTTGTCACAGACTGTCATGGAAGAAAAGTTTAAAATATGAATCAACACAAGATTAACCAAATCACAGAGCATGGGTTTCTGGCTCATCTTCAAATATTTGGAAGCAACCATTGACTATTGCTTGGGGCTGAAATTATATCAATAGCATAAGTGAGAGAAAAACTTGCTCTTGCTATTAGCCTAAAATTTGAATACTACATTAGAAAGACATTTTTCTCAGTATTGGAATAAAATTGCCCTCTTGAGAAATATTTTGGGTTTTGCTACTGAAGAGTAAATCTTCGAATGAGTCGTACACATTAATACATTTTGTTCTGTAACACATGCAAAATGTCTGTTTCATATGACTCTCAGTTTTGAAAAGGGTACTTAAGAGTAAACAGGGAAATTTGATTTAAAATAACCTTTTCTTCTTGCCTTGATTTTTATACCCATCTCCCACTCTTCTCTCCAAAAATCTATCAAAGAGAATGACTTTTTTAAATTTCTCCCCTTCTCACAATGTGAAAAATTTTCTAGATTTAAGAGATCTGAAAGTTCCTGAAGGCCTCAGGAGAATGTGTTGTTTTGTTGTTGTAGTTGTTATTTCATACTGGGGTTTTTTTGTTGTTTTATCAAAGCGTGAATGAATTCCATTACCTGTTTTTAATGTTTTCTTTGATGAGTAAGATAAACACAGAGTTATATATCTTTAAAGTTCTTAGATTTTGTTTTTTTAAGAAGAGATTGAAATGTTTTTACCCCTATAGCCTTTTTCTTACAGAATTATGTGAACATATTTTTGAACAATGGTGACTTGTCTGATCTATCGAAAGCACAATTTGGCTTATTGTTTTATTTATATGTTCCTGTTGGCATTAATATTTTCTACCTTATATACAAATACAGCTGTAATGTGACAGCAATTTCTATGCAATGCAGATGTGTCTGAGTAGCATCTGATTCTGCAACTGGCTCAGCAATGTAAACAGGTTTACACAATATTTGATAGTTTAGTGTTGATATTAGCACTAAACTATTTTATTACAGAAAAGTCAGGATTAATTTTTTCCAAAGTACTTAGTAGATTAGTCTGCTTCAGCAATATTCCATTTTCATAATAAAAATAATACAGCTCCAGAACTCGATATAACAGTTCTGTATGTCAGCCTTCCTCATATATATCCACTAACACTTTACTGCTATGAATATATATTTTATTCTGCAAATAGTAGATAAACACCAGCATGTTCTATCTAGATCCACTCTAACAGTATAATTATTTTTTAAAATATTTACCTATATCCTAACAATATTTTAGTACAAGATGGAAGCAGGAAGATGTAAAATACTGAATTCTAGGAGTAAAAGAGTATTGATACTAACAGATGCTAATGATAAATAAAACCAGAGGCAAAGTATAGATACATTTATGCTGCAGATTGAGTCCAAAGTAAAGTTATCATTCAATATCATAACAGAAGAAGATAAAATAAAGGTTTAAACAAAGATTATGTCTTGAACTGTAAATGGAAGTTAAGAATATAAATAAAAACATAGAGAACATAAATAAAACACATTAGAGAACAGCTTATGCAGTTTTGTAGTTTGTACAAAGAAAACTTTGTAGTTTTCTTTGAAAGAATAAGATAAAGGCACCACAGCTTTTTGTTTGGCAGTAACAGAATGTTGTAATCTTACATGTTTTTCTTCATCACGTGTGGCTTGATTTCCCTGTTTATATAGAAGATACATCCAAATATCATTGTACACAACTGCAAAGGCAGAGAAACAGGTAGTTAATAAATTAATAGAAAACTAATCTGTCAGTGAGTGTTTCAGGTGCACTCCAGTTCTGAAAATGAAAGGCCTCACACAGACATTCTTATTTTAATTTGTCTCTGCAGAAGTACAAATGGAGCATGTAATTTCTAACCTCAGATTATCTTTGAATTTACATAGATTCATCAGCTTTGTAATCTCAAAGGAGATGCCACAGACAGACCAAAACCCATCAAAGTGCTGTGCACTGCTCCCTTGTATATGCACAATATGCATGCAGACCACAAGCTGCTCTTCCCCAATTGCATTTGATGGCTCTTGAGGTAGTTCTGGTGTCCCACTGTAAAGTGGTGAAAATTTTATGGTCAATGCAAAAACTGTGACTATCTGACAGACATTAATTTTTTTCCCTAGACAGGTCTGAAACATACTGAATATTTTAAGACTGCATTTTTCAAGATATCTATTCCACTGGGCAAAATGAGACTTGTAAAGCATGATCTTCAAGTGGAAATAACACAATGTTGGGGTATATTTAGTGATAAAACTTCCTTTGTATGTAAGACTGGTGAAAGTTATAATGCCATGAAATTATTTTGGTTTTTTGGGGTTTTTTTAAACCCTCATCATTCACAGTTTAAATTAATAAAAAATGTTCAAGTGCCACTATATTTATACTGTTACCACAAAATACAGTATCATGTAAATATAAAGTGGCATAGGTTGCAGAAAGAGAAGAATAAAAACCTTTAAAACATAAACCCACTAACTACTTTGTAAAGACTTTTCATGATCCTTTCACATTTCTATATATGGTGTGAAATATGGATGATCATCCCAAAGCATAAATGATTATTCCAACAAAATCAGGAAATTTTCAGCACAGAGTGATTTCCCCCTAATTTCCTATCTCAATCTAGTAGAGGAGGAAAGCAAGGGCTGGATTGTCAATAACCACATAAACAGAATTGATCAATAATTTCTGCTCTATGATTTAAATGGCAAAATGTTCCAACTATTCTAAATTTCGCACAGGAAAACCAAAACTTGACAATGTTTTTAGAGAATCAGTCAAGAGAAATGGAGTATTATTTTTTTCTTCAGTGAGTCAACTCATACTAAGACTCCCTGATGTCTCGGGATGAAATTTTTTATTTCAGTGTACTCTATCCACTGCAATTACATTTTGTACAGGCAGATTAAAGACCTGTTATGTGGGTCACAGGACTTCCTAGCAAGCTCTAGATGACTTATTCCAGGAAATAAAAATGAATACCATTTTCACAGTCTTCCCTTATATAGGTACTATTTTTGTTTTGTGTATTAGTAAGCATCGGGGAAAAAAAAAATCATCAGATTTTACTGAAGGGTCCCATTGCCTATATAGTGCACTGACACTATAGTGTCTGCATATTATGATAATAGGTGGATCATGGGACTATATCAGAAATATAAAGGATAGAAGGGGAATAATCTCTTTTATTGAAACCAAATGAAATTCATCTCAATCCAATATTTGTATCATACTTAGGTGTCACAGTGACTGCCAGTATAATAGCGAAGATGTCCATGCCTTCACATATTTAATCTGGGCTCCTTTTAGATGGGAGGGAATTAGCAATATTTGTTGATTTTTCTGATATAATGATCTTTTTCCAACATGTTTGATTTTCCACAGGAATTTGAACTGTCAAAAAGCATTGTTCATCCATAAGACTAAAACAAACTGCTGAGGTCTTCATTTTTCTATTAGCCCAAGCTTTTGAGGGTCTTAGGGGTAATACTCAACTAGCAACACTCATGGAAAATTACCAACAAGACTTTTTAAAAAGAAGGTGATTAGATTGGAAGAATCTTGATTAAAAAAGAATACATAGGATGATAAAATCACAAATGCACTATCAATTCTTGTTTTAAAATTCAAAATGCTTTTCCTGCAACGATGAAATAAATATTTAATGTTCCTAGGCCATAACTATAGCAGAAGAATAATTTGTCAGAGGAAAGGCTGCTTCCTGTGTCATATTTATTTCCAGTTATATAAACTTTGACACTTGAATTTTCAGAAAAATATCTGTGAGTCATTAGCTTCTTTCACAATTCACTTTGCTGGGCTAAAAACTGTTACCTGGTCATTAACTAGAAAAAAATAATATAAAAAAGAAAGGTAGAATGAAAAGAATCTAAAGCTTGATATTCTTTCTACTTATAGCTGAACAAAAGCAAACAAAAATCTATGCACAAACCATTCAACTCCCTAGGGTCACAGAAGCAATCAACAGAATAACTATGAGCACCAAGACAGGTCATCTGGCAATGAGGCTCAAAATAATTAAAATCTAAGAGTGTTTCACATAGAAGCTATGAAATTTGAAGTAAAAAATATTATGTGTGCCAAACTTGAGACATTTCATACACTGGTGGAAATATAGGTTGCATCTGATTATCAAAGAGACAGAACTTACATTTAAAGGAGGAAATCTACTGAGCTGAAAATAGAGGAGATCTGGAACATATTGCACACACTTTCTGAGCTGCATTTATGACTTCTTGTGGCCACTGGTGAAGTCAGCTACTTTGAATAAATTAATCTCTGGTTAGGTGCAGTTTGGCTGTTTTTATGGTTTTCCATTTAGCCACTAGGAAGTAAACATGAAATTTATGCTCCTTTGTCACTATTTGTTCTGTGCTTTTAGTTTGACCAGACTTTTAATGGAAATTAATTTTTTGAAAAATATTATTGTATTTTTTTATGTCCTCTTCAGAACAGTAATTGTTTAGTATAATAAGAAATAAATTACAAGAATCTTGTCTTTGTCAAAGACAAAGTGGGGTTTGCAGTGGGGTTTCTGGTATTCTCTGAAAATTAGAAATCATACCACTAAGTAGATCACAATTTTAAATCTAGCTTCTAGTCCTGGGAAAGGTTGCATCAATTCCTGCAACTATTAACAGTAAAAAAAAAAAGAACACATATATACAAATACACAATTCTTTTGTGGTATTTAGGAAATTTATTGAAGAAATTAATTTCAAGGTAAACAAGCATTACTTTGCAGCTGAATGATGCTGAAAATCATTATCTGAGGACTTAGGAATTATTTGTCTAGGCCAGCATACAAAGCCAACAACCAGGAAAGAAAACTTAAAAGTCACAGGCACAGATCACTGTGCAATGTTTTCCTTAGGTCTTGCTTCATTAAAAACAAAACAAAACAAAAATAAAACCTGAACAAGCAGAAAAACCCAAACAAACAAACATACAAATAAAAAACCAAAACAACTTCAAAGACAAACCATACTAATCGAAATAAGAGTTCAAACTGTGAGAAATTAACTGCTCACTTTAAAATTCTAGAAAGTTTATTAAACCTCAACAAATATAAGAAATGACTGAATAAGGAGAAAGAGCAGCGCTGGGAGCATGGATCTAAACCGCCACATGTTCACCCACAAAATGGCTGCTCCACCTTTTATAGCCCTGGTGCTGTATCAGGTAACCCTGGCCCCTCCCAAAGTCTGCCAATCAACTCTTCTTCGCCGTCCATTGGTGCAGACTGCTTTCTTGCAGCTTGATTGGAGGTCAGGTGTTACCATGCCCCGCCTCCTAGTAACAAGCCTGCCCTTCTCCCAGATGCCCCCAGCTACCAAGGCGGCCCAGTGTCAATGATACACGGGGGAGGGGAAAGGGGCTATGTGGAGAAAAAATCACTGTAACTATACATCAATAAAACTTTATTAATATTCATCCCTTAATTGCAAGAGCCACCCATGGCATTACCCATCTATAAAAAGACTATTCAAGGCCTTTGTAACTATCCAGCTAAGAGAAAAGATGTCACATCCTTCTTACCTAATATCCCAGCTGACACAATATTGTGCCATTCTTGCAGTTCCCCACCACAGCCACTGTGAATGCAGGGGCATGGTAAACCCTGAGGTATCAGAGCACCATCATCCCTTGTCACTATGTGTGATGTTAGGGGTTAGGAAAAGAAAAAATTAAAATTTTAACTGTCAGTCTCAAAATCTTTCTTCTAGGAATTCAAAAACTGAAGAATATCCTTTTTAACTAATTATAACAAAGTTTACTAATCTTGCTTAGAAGAGAATCACAATATTCCAATCACCCAAATATAGAAATAAATGACAGTGGTCTCCATTGAATTTGTGCTTAAAATCTTTTATTTTGATATTGATTTTTAGCTGTTGTAATCACATAAGAAATCTGAAACATCATTCAATGTTTGCTTTTCCTGTGAAACAGATAAAAGGAAAAAACAAAAAATCACTCTTTTTTAAGTGAATTTGAGCTATTTAGAGCCTTGTCAGTAATCCTGAAAAAAATCAGCAACACAAACAGAATATTGTTATTTTGAGGTCACATATAGTAGAATAGAAAAGTGTTTTTACAGTTGTGTGTCTCAGCACTGAATCAAAAATGTATTTTTAATTTTTTGTTTGAATAATTAGAATCTCAGACCTTGTCACAAAAGTAGTATCAGTTGTGTGGTCTTCCAAACACATTTTTAGTGTAATTCTATTATTGCAATGGGATCATGAACATAAGTAACTGAAAATAATTTCTGTGGGGTATGATGTGAGTACTATTACAAAAAGTGTTTATCTTCTCAGACTTGAGACAACATTAAGCAAGACGATGTTAATTTTCAAGTTTTTGTCAAGAAAATAATTTTGGCACAATATTCTATGTTTTTCTTTCAATGCATATATTTAGATCTTAATAGAAACAAAGGGAAGAAGACTAGTCACACTTGCCAAT
Source organism: Acrocephalus scirpaceus scirpaceus (assembly GCA_910950805.1). Lineage (NCBI taxonomy): Eukaryota > Metazoa > Chordata > Aves > Passeriformes > Sylviidae > Acrocephalus > Acrocephalus scirpaceus. The sequence goes on from OU383776.1 coordinate 52,735,143, forward strand.
GTTTTCAGTACTGCACAACCATTCTTTTAAGAAAAGGGGAAATAAATGCTGCCAAATGGGTATGGTGTTTTAAAATAATTTAAAAGCAACTCTTAAGCTCAAGGGCACTGTTTTATTCATCATTGACAAGAATAGCAAGTGGTGAGTCATGACTCTTGTTTGAAATTCACTCACTCATTTTACATGCCTCTCTTTTTAGCTGCCAAACTTGCAATACCATCTGCTTTCAGCCTTCAGTAACTCAAGTTGCCTCTAGCTAAGACCAAAGCCATGAATATTTAACACCTGCAAACAGAAGCAGTAGATCACTCATGACCTAAGATCAGAGGAAATTTGGAAACCTCCATCTCTAGAGCCAGTCAAGGACCCATGTGACGAATTCAGTAAACTCAGAAGGAGATCGTGGTGACTTCTCCAGTTTCAAATCTCGGGGTGAAGGTCCATGTCAAGCAGCACTTCTTCCTTGGGATACAGCCAACTTTTCTGCATGTCTCCTCCCATAAAACCCTTTTCGAGACCCTGACGGTCAGACAGCTTTAGGGGCAACAGAGATCCAAACAGAAAAGGGGGAAAGAAAGAAAGAAAAAAAGATATGTAGTGTTTCCATCCCATCAGTTTCCTAGCCTCCAATGCAGAAAAGGACTACAGTCAGCAGCCCCAGGTAGCCAGAAATCACAAGTGAGAAATATCAATACTTAAGCCAGGGCTCTTTCACCAGACCATTTCTCAATCTAGCTTAATCAGGTATCATTTGAGTCCAGACTGAGAGAAAACTGAAAGAGACAGGCTAGAGTGATAACAGACAATTTAAAAATACTTGAACAATTTCAGTCTTTGACATTTTATGTAAATTTACAGTTTCATTTATTTACTTATTTAGTGATGGACTGATATACTAAATTTGTTAAGCTTATATACAATTATTTTATGTGAGTGTAAGTAAAATAAAAAGCCATAGGACTGGACCAAGATCAAATATAATAGAGCTACATGATTCCTTCCCAATAAAAATATGCCTAAAACCTGGACGCTTTGAAAAAGACTTTCCTTTTCCCACAGGACCATTTGAAAAACTGCAAGGAAGAAAAATACATAGCAATATCTGCAATATCTTTTCAATTTCTGACCTCTTCTCATTACTGCAAAGGAGAAATTTCTCTGCTGTAAATTTAATTTTTTTTCATTTGGTTTCTATGGAGATTAGGGATATTTTTTTTGAATAGTGTTGTAGAAATTATTTTAGTATTTTTCTAAAGCACCAGGAACATTAACTGTGGAGAAGGAATAGGAAATAAATTCTGTGAAAGGTTCTCTAATACTTAAAAGTGCATGAATCAATTTAGCGCAAGCTTCACGGTGATGTATGATGAGGCAATTCTGATGGAATAAGTTATGCAAACAACCTTTAGTGATATTTTGGAAAGTAATTTGCAAAATGTAGTCCATACATTTCTCTTTATCTCTTCTCGTACCTCTTCTCTTTTTCTCATTTGCTCCTGTTATTGAAGTCTAGCCAAGTGTTTTCTTAACAGTTCTTAACTGCAGCAGTTAACAAATAGTTTCCTAGACTGCTCTGGAAAGGCAGGAATTTAGGTAGTATTTATGAAGAAGAAAATCAAAACCTTTTTAACTTGAAACATAGACCTCTCTTACTACAATTGTTCATCAGGTGTTCTTCTGCGGTGGATTATTTAGAAACAACTGCAAAAAGAGGTCCATATAGCACTCTTCAGAAATGTAAGTGAAACAAAAGCCATGTATTTTAGTGGTCAGCAGAAACTGGTTATCTGGAATTTTAAAAGTCTCAGTGGTTGATGATTATTTTGCTGCACCAGGAAACAAGACAACTTGACCTCCTAGGTAATTAGTACTAAGAGGAGAAAAAGGTTCATCCCTCCACAGAAATTTTAAATTTATGGCATCTGAAATTCAGTCAATTTTGTAAAATTCCAAGGTTAATGTATCCATAAGGCCTGACCTAGATGTTGCCATAATTGATAAATTTTAATGATTTTTTTATTTATTTATCAGTGTGATAATAAATTATGTGATGTGTTAGGGCTTATGTTAAAATATTGCTCATTTATTGTCATGACCTTTATTCTTGCTGTTTCTAATAGTTAATTTCTGTTTAAAAATTTGTTAATTGCTGTTTAGAATTTTGCCAGTATTTACCATCAGGGGCTAAAACTTCCATGCTTATTTGCTGATTCTTTATGCTGGTTTTAGTAAGTCAAACCATTCTTTAATCAGTTACATCAGCTCTTTCCCCCTGCCACACTCCTCTCTCTCTAGAGGTAATGATCTGGAACTCAGAAAGAAAGAATTCTCATTTCCTTGCTGATCCTCATATGGTTTCAGATTCCTAACATTTGCTTTCTCCTAATCCTCATGCACTAGACTTTTAGTAAAGGTGGTTACTAAGGCTAAACCCACATTTGTCAGAATGAGAGTAAAATCTCTTAACACTGAAAAAAAAATTTACCAGCTACTGCATTGCTCTACAAACTGCCACTATACAGAATAGACGAAAAAAATAAACCTAATATTATATGTATTTTCTGACTTTTTTATTTTGAGACCAAGCTTGTTCACTTGTTTTTCTTGTTAGAAGAGAAATTTGTTTCACTTACTACTGTCACTGCCAAAATCCTGAGGCTCTTGCCATCATTTTCACAAGGGACTTTCTTCATCAAGCACAAAGAATTGCATGCTGCTTGTTCTTACTGGGTATACAGAAGCATTTGCAGTACTGTTTTTGAGGGTACAAATTGGTCTGTTGGTTATTTTGATGCATTGCATAAAAGAGGAAAACTATTTATTTCATTTTCAGTTTCCTGATTTTTTTCCCCATCCAGGATGTAATAGGTTCTTAATTGAAGAAAATATGATGATACAACATAAATGGAAACTACAATATCAGAATGGAATTTTTTGTTGAATTTCTAAAATTAATTTTAACTCAGCATAGTCAAAATCCCTTTCAACATTTTTAGATTTTCATTGTTTTCAGATTAGGTCTTACTGCAGAGGTTGAATTGATATTCAACAGAGATATTCCAAGAGCATCCAAAGATTCCTTAACACTCAGTTCAGAGTGCTCCTTGCATTGGTTCCACCTAGTCAGAATGCTGCTTTCTGACAGTAGTGTATTTTAGCTCTCCTGCCTGGTTTTTCCAGTACTTTTGATAGGTCAAGGTGTCTTTCTAAAGTGAAACTTTATTTTTTTTAATGTGTATTTATGACATAACTATCATCTCAGCATGCTGAAAAAAAAAATTCCTTCTGACTCTACATGCCAGCTGTATTCTTTGAGGGCTTGCAAGAAGTTCAATGTCATACTAATAAAAGGAAATTTTAGCACAGCTGTGACAGCAACAAAATCACCTGTAAGTCATGTATCACCAAGTGGTCCCCTAGCATTACTCTCCAGGTGTCAGTGAAATTACCCAACCAGAGAATTTCACCCAGGCTACAGGTGCCAAATCTCTCTTTTATTTTTTTCAAATTCTTTGTTGCTTTCAATATTCAATTTAGGAAAAGAAACAGTCAGAAAATCTGGAACAATTGAAAATGCTGCATGAACAACAAATGAGATGTCTTCAGATCACAACAAAAACACCTAAAAAGAAGAAACGACTGCTTGCTATTTGTCTCCATTTTGGAAGTTCCATTTTCTTCTGTTGCAACCTCTTCCAAAGTCCATCTGCATATATCAAAATTAGATGCATCTGCACACAATTTACTGCTTAGAGATATTTTGTGTGTGCAACACATGCAAAAGGCATGTAGTACTTATCTTGTACACTTATACCATTTTGAAATAAACAGCAAGTTTAATGTTTTCTTTTCACATGTCTTTGAGTATTTAGTTTAAGGTGCAAAATAATGCCTTTCTTTCAAAGTCTGACAACAATAAAGGCCACAATCTTAATATCAAAATGGGGATTTTTTGGTAGTTGTCTCACCTTGGTGGAATACTAAATATTTTTCGAGATAAGACATGGAAAATTTACATCAGTATAAATATCTACCATCGATGTAGGGTTCTTTATTTCTATCACATATTCTGTACTTGAAGTCTTTCAAATAAAGATTTGGTATTATATTAATATTCTAGTGTTGTCTGGAAAAATTTGTGTTCTATTTCCAGACATAAATACTGTACTAATTACGGATATTTTTTGCTGCTTTAAAACTACAGTGTGGTTTTCAACAGCACACATATTTTTCACATTTCTTTTCCTGAGCTATTTAAAATGAAGCAATGTACTGGGCTTTTTTATGGAAAAGATACTAGAAGATTATTGGACCAAATAGTATATGGGGGAAAAAAATAGAATACTTAAGTGTTGCATATGAAATGCCTAGGTCACTGGCTTCAAAATTTACCAGTAACCTAAACCATACATGTGTTCTACCTACACAGAGTACCTATCTGCATTTCCAAAAATCATAATCTGCCACAAAGTACATGAGACAAAGTACAAAGTAGATAAAAACTTATTAATGTGAAAGAGATTTTTTTGCATATATTGTGTTCTTTTCATCTCACAGACTATGAACACCACCAAAGAATTTCTGCCAGAGGATCACTGTAAAAGCTGTCTGTATGGAGGTATTTATATGGAATGCTATCTACTTTGTGTGCAAATTGCTAATATAACCCTTGGATAATATTAATAAAGTGAAGCATACACGTAAAGACTACACAAATGGTGAAGGTATCATAACTGACTCATATAACTGGCATTATTATTTTTATGTATTTTGTGTTCACGGGTCTCCAAATGCCTTTTGTTATCCCTTCCTATAACTACAGTGTAAACAAAGACTACTTGCATTTTGATTTTAAATTTACTGTAAGCCCCAAAAAAGGATCATGGATAATGGTAATATCTGGGTCTAAAATTGATAAAATTTATCATTTTATTTACTTCTGTGGCATTCCTATTATTTACATAATAGAAAGCAGAAAAACTGTCAACATTAGTTTATATGCCAGACATTAAAAGAATAAAGTAAGAAATTATTACTTGTTGCAGTACCAGGACTTATCCTCAAAAAGTAGATATTTAAGAAGAGAGCTTTAAATGAAATGATCCAGCGTGACAACAGAACAATAGAGTACTTTCAAAAACTGAAGTACAAATAAAGCATGCAGAAACCAGAGATAAAGAAGTGGCATTTGGCAATGAGACCACATTATTGTTTAGCTGCAAGTTCTATATAGATATTTTCAATATTTTTTCATAAATTGTGTGTCTAAGTTATAATGACAATATGAATTTTATTAAAAGACCAATATTTACTGGGTTTTTTAAATTTTATTTTTATCTTATTTTATGGCTTGCAATTATCTCTTTCATAATTCTGAATTTGTTCTAACCATGGTGCACTCATTTAACAACACAAGTGATTTTACCTCTGCAGTAACAAGATTGCTGGGGGTTGTGCCTGCCTCCAGGGATCAACCTGCTCTGACTGCAAGAGCCCATTAATCAGTTTGTGAACATCATCAATGGTGGGGAGACAGATACATTTCTGAAGGTCTGCTGGCCTTATCACACGCTCCCTTCTAGGCAATTTATTACATTACTCAGTAGAAGACCTTTTATTTTTTCCTCTGTTTTGTGAACATCCAGTTTTCTTGGTTTGGATTAATTAGTCTGATTAATCTTCTCTTCACATTTATCCTCTGATCTTGCACTGGGGAATTTTCTCTGAAAATTTGAAAAATATTTCAAAGAAAAATTTCCTTGAAAAACTTTCTAAAGATTAGTACTGAAACGTGTTTTACAGCTGGGGCCAGAAAGGTCACAGGATGTGTTTGGACAATAGAGCAAGACTGTTGGACATGGTATTTATGTATTAATACTGAAGTATTAATATGACTATTTCCTAAAGATGGTAGGATTTGTACTTTAACTGTGATATGGTACGTTTGAAAGTAATTCTGCACAAAAGAATATGCACCCTTTTTGGTGCAGAGTACGTAAATATCATCTGCCTGAAGAGCATGACATTTATAACTTAGTTCTGTCGTTGCCCAGGGATTTGATAGAGAGGGCTCCCAGGATAGCACCAGAAGTCCAGCAGTTATTTGGTGTTTCCTAATGCTTTTAAAACTGTGAAAGCTCTGGGTGCAGTTCAGACACGAGTGAGAAAGAACAAGGTTAACTATCAGTGACTGTATATACTATAAAGAGGAAAATCTGAATTTACTTCAGTAGCTGAACCAAAAGGTCTTGATTGGGACATGGTGAATGGGAAAGATGCAGCAGAAATCTAGATCTCTGACTCAGATGAAAATATAGCATGGGATTAAAAAGACAAATAAAAAGCTGTCAGCTAGGCAACAAAACAAAATGGCCCAATAAATATCAATGAATATATGCAAGATGTTCTGTTTAAGTATATTTTCAATATCAAATCACTTTATTTAAAAGCTAAAACCATGCTAACTGAAACAGAGACTCCACTCTTTCCAATGTGCTTTTTGTAGTGTTGAAAAAACCTAGCAAAGATTCTGTTTTGCAGAAGTAAATACCTGGAATAATTTCCAAACTGGCTATGGAGTATGGCTACAGAACTCATTGGTTACACTAAACTTACAAGTAAAATGAATAGTGAAATGAGACATTAAACAGAGAGAATGCAGAAAAACAAAATCAATAATGGATTACAAAAATAATTGTAAGTTACAGTTATTTTACTTTGTAAATTTACTTTTACTTTGTAAATTCCTGGGAAAAAGTACCAAAGTAAATGCATAAAACCTAAATCGATGCAAGAAAGGATAGCACAATCTAACCAATAGTTTAAATTAGACAATGAATTCAAATTTCAGTTGATAGGAAAAAAAGGCATAATTTAAGCCATGGAAAACAGAGATTATGTAAATATTCGCCTTGGATGCTCCACATTTTTTTAATATGTTATTTTTCTATATATCAAGCCTACCTTGAGATTATGATCTGCTACATGGAAAGGACATAGGTGTGTAGGATATACCAGATTTTATGATCCCTAACTATCACTACCATTCATCAGTCATATGAGTATAAAAATTTTGGAGAGACAAATCAGTTTATTTAGAAAAAATGAGAAAGATGCCCATATAACATTTTTTGCATTTGATTCTCATTCTTTGGAAAAGTATCTATGATTCTGTGTCAAGAACTTTCATTTTTAATATCTACCTTCAAAATGTTGCAACTGTGTTCCCATTGCATCAACTACAAAAATTTGATAAAACTATAATTGTAATTCAGTCATCAGGTTTTCCAAAGGAATTATGTCCATACTTGAAATTGTCCCAACCACAATTCAAATAAAACTTATCCATTCCGTAAAAACATTTTTTCTTTATATTGCATCTCCAGACCAAACTTTGTTTTCCCTTATCATTTTCAAAACTAATCAAGACCAGTCTTTCTATTTATTTGTGAAGCCTCTTGTCTTGGCAAAGAAGGGTTTGAGAGGATCCATTTCTGACAACACATCTGTGGAATTTTTTTTTTTAAAGGTAAAAAGGTTAAAAAGTTTGTTAAGTTTTTCTAGATATCCAAAAATTGCTTCTTCAGTAGTTCATATCAGAGTCTTTTCAGTTATTGCTTCTGGGCTGATAGATTGTGAAGAAGTGCCTCTTTCTTATTACAGTAACATAACAGGAATTTCACAATAGGCCACCAGTGGACAAGCTTTGATTTCTCTACAAGTTCATAAACCTAAAATCCCCTACTCTAAACAGTAACACCTCTTTCTTTATCATTATTTCAATATACTTTATATTTTCCATTTTTGTAAAACAATTTAAAGCAAGATATCTATTATTCTTCAGTGTTTAAATGAAGAATTTGCTCTTCTTTGTTTTTGGTCACCTGAATTTCCTCTGACTTCTTTTTATCTCTTCTTACGGCAATTTCTTGGGTTTTTTACTTCTTAATAAATATTATTTATATAAATATTTACTTCCTTATAAGTCTAATTATGGCTTACCTTCTTGCTTTTATACACACATATATGGACCATTCCTTAAATTCATATATGAACCTATGTATTTCCATTGTTGGTGTTATTTTTGAGATTCAGTTTCAGAAAGAAGTCCTGAAGCATTCACAAATATCTCTTTATGTTTCCAATGTACCTTTTCCTTTCAATGTACCAATTTCCAAACAGAATTTGTGTTGGGTATTTGACTTAATTTTCTGCAGCATATTAATATTCCAAGAACTTTATGTTTTGACTTATTTTTCACAAGACTCTACTCATCAGGTCATTATTCTTAAATCTTTAATCCTTTTAAATTTTTAATCCTTATTCTACAGGTCTCACAACTTGTTTTCCTGGTGAAAACAGAAAGATATTAACTGTTCAACACTCAAAGACATCAACTGTTCATAATTTCCATTTTTAGATTTTCTGAGGTTTTTCCTCTCATTAGTACAGATTCTCTTCAAGAAATTTTCTCCTGATAGGATTCATGCCTCATACATTTCAAAATATTAATCATCTACTTAGTTATTTTCCAGAAGATATCTGTGGAACCAGACCAGCTCCTGTAACTTCCTGGTCCTGGTTTTCAATATTTTTCTAAAAAAACTGTGAGTTCCTAGTTTTGTTGCCAGTACCAAATCATGACGTTATTCCTACTGTTTTCTGCTTTACCTGGAGAAATTCAGGAAAACTATTTCTCACTCTTCCCTGAACACACAGAGGAAAAACAAAGTACCTACAGGCTAAACTAAATAACATCATCCATATTTTGAAAGTAATAACAAGTCTGACAGTATGAACTTTGTCATAAAATTTCATAACAGGAGTAACTTGATCCAAAAGTTGTAAAACTACATCTCAAATTGAGAGGTTGCACTTATCAAAAAGGTGTGATCAGCAGACTTCACACAACATAACAATACCAAGGCCACTGAAAGCATGGATGTCCAGGACTACAAAGCATTTTTCTTCTAAGTGGTGTTATCAAAACACTCTAACAGTAAATCAATGTAAACTTTACAAGAAATTAAAATAAATGTGCTTAGCATGTTTGCTTTGAAGAGGAAATGTTGCCAGTGTGTCTAGACTTCATGTACTTCAGGAAAATTGGTTTGAAATTACTGTTATATCATAATGAAAAAATATTTTCAAGTCAATATGCAGTAGAAGTACAAGTTTAGCATTGCAAGATCATTTTCAATCCAGATTGTTTTTATCTGGTTTACAATATAACTCCAGAAGCAGTGGAAGTACAATGGAACAGCTTATGAATAAAGCAACAAAGATACCCAGGTCTCTGAAACACACAGGATGTATGTGGTTACCTTAAATCATGAATTTTTCATTGCATTATCTCTGCCTGTCCTGTTGAAGAGGGAGAGATGAAGTGGCCTGGTGGGTAGCTGGCAGCCAGTCAAGCTCAACCCAACAGACTGAATTAAAGCCTTTTGTAGTTAGAATATCAGCACTAATTTTCTCAGCAGCTATTGCAAAGGTAGATTAATTTCAGGTTAAAGTCCTGAACATTCTTCTACTTTTGAGACATCCTGAAGAACAAGACCTTTCTCTCTGATTCCTTCCTTTTCGTGCCTTGGCTAGGTTTTCTCATCATGTGAAGGAGGCAGAGAAATGTGTGCTGAGTGGGAACAATTTAATGGACACTAAAATGTTCCTGAGAGACATACCTATTCCTGTGTATCTGGAATATAGGGCTCATTGCCCTATATTGGAACCACCACCTAAATTAATAAGTCACAATCTCACACTAGTGGGGAAATACCACCGTGTTGTAAAATATTACAATTATTATTGGTAAATGTTGGTTGTATAACAGTAAAATAGTAGTTATGTGTTTTATAAGAATAAGATGCTACAACATGGAAGTTAAATTTATCACATTCTGAAAAACTGCAGTCTATTAGAAAACCTACACTTCAGAAAAATAAAGAGGTCTGAATCTCAAGCAAGGTGCTGGGAACAATGAAACAGCCTCTGTGGTTGAACAAGAGGAAAGATTTATACTGCACAGGTAAATAAAAAAAAGGTTAATGGGCATTTATTGTCAAATAATCCCCTTCAGAATAATCCAGCCTTCATCATACTGATTCAAGTCTAAAGAATAGATAGGAGAAAGGAATGTTAATGACAGTAGACACAATATACCACATAATATTGAAATTAGAAAAGGTTAAGTAAATCTTTTAAAGACTGTTGAAAAACAGAGGCACTAATACAGAACATAAGGTGTTCTGTAATTTCTAAGAACAAACATGGTGGGGGAAAAGACATTTAGTTAGCACTATCAGGACAAACTGGCACTGCTGAGGAGAAAACAAGCCAAAAAGTTGCCCAAACATCCTTACTAATCTTCAAAGAGTCCAAAAGAATATGATTATTCAGAATACTTAAGGTCAATGAAAATCAAGGAGGATCAGAATTTAATTTCTAGCATGCTAAAAAACACCTAGTGCTACACAGGGAAGTCATCAGAAATTACTCTGAGCAAAGCTGTTTCATAACTGCAGCACAAAGTCCAGTTCTTAGTATTTAAAGGATGAAAAATCACTGGAGTCAAGTTTGCATTTTTATCCTTTTCTGTTCAGAAATACCCCAGCAATACAGGGGAATCTTACGCTAGACAGAGATGATCAAATATGTGGTGAATGTAATGGAGGTTCCTTGTTGCTTGTGGTCTTTTCAAAGAGAGGTTTACTGCTAGCTGCTCTCGCAGCTGTCTCCTGTTGATACTGCTAATGTTCACTTGAGCCCAAGAGTCCTGTGAGTGGCATTAGCCCTATCAACTGCAGCTGGAACAGTCAAGGCAGGCTGTCTTGAAGGAGCGACAGTATGGAGCTGAGCTGCAGAGCCCTGTCAGCATTTCTATGAATGTATTTATGATTAAATTAAATAAACTGTTAGTGTCATCTTAAATCCTGATGCAATCACACAACCCAATTTTCAGCAGCAATTTTGATTTCAGGTTCTCCCTAGATATCTTAATTCTGTCCTCTGAAGTGTATATATTTTTCGTAGGACAAGCACATGTTCTCAGGCACTGATCTGAGCCAAACACCTAAAAAACAGGGTTTTTTTAGAATGTATTTGATTAAACTCTAGTCTGGCAAAATATCAGCAAGTGAGTAGCCACATTGGCTTCAGACTGCCCATTTATACAGAAGTTTTGCAGTAACAGACTCTGAGTGGAAATATCAAATGGAAATAGAGATGAAGGAAAATAGATTATTGGGCAGTTTGTAAAGAAGGTGTTGTCCTCAACCACTTATAAATGAAAGTGCAGTACACATATTGAATATTTTGTCTGATGTGTACCAGGACAGGAGTAGATTTACAATTTTTTCAAGATTAGCAGAATGAAAAGAGCCATGTCTTCACAGAGTTAAGGCTGAGCACTTAGTACTTTGTTTCTAACCATGAACTCCCATTTATATTTTCTTGTACACACCTCCTTATATTTATAAATCCTAGCAACTGAAAGCTTACAATATTAGCTAGAAAGTTCATAATGGATTGAAAGCTTTAATATCTGCTGTTAGGAGATCATTACAGAATCGACCTTATTGAACTCTAGCTGTGGACTCCTTAAAAATTCTAGTATGTGTCTCAAAAATATATTGCAATGGGCAAGAGCAACAGGAGCACTTAGTATTGTTGAGTTCATTGTTGATGTTTGAGTATAGCTGAAAAAAAGTAATATTACTGTGCAAGACATATGCCAATTATGCAAGTTAATGTGTCACTGTATTACAAAAAATGTTCAGAGTATTTAGAAAACTTAACTCTCTATGAATTTTTGTTAGTGTCAGTCATGTCACTCTTGCCTTGCTTTTTTATTAGCTGTTTATTTTTTATAAGATCTATGGTTAGCTGAATGTTGATTAGTTCTTTCATTGCTTTGTATAGACAGACTGAAATCTGTTTTTAAATCTGACATTTGTAAATTCACATTTCTATTGGCAAGAGATAAAAATTTTCTTCTAGACTAATTATATCGCCATTAATACTGACAAAGAAGGCAGAGAAGCAACTCCTTTTGAAACCTCAGTATTCCTGAGTTTATGTAATGCCATCGACTTTCTGCAGGTGTCAAGAATGATAAAGGGGTTATATTTCTTCTATATGCAGTGCTTTTATTCCCATTTATGTGTTTAGTTATAGCTGTCAATCAATTTCAGTCACACATCTCTAATATTATTCCATGAAAAAAGGCCAGATAAATCTGGGCAGAGATTTCTACATGCTTATCTACATACCATTATTAAAAAAAAAAAATTAAAACATTAATCTGTAAATTAAATTTTAATAGGTTGAATTCCTTAGAAAAGTCTACATCTAGAGAGCTGCACTAAGCTGAATGCTTCCAATACTGATTTCCTTGGTCTCTAATGTATTTACTTTTAATAAATTAATTATATTTTTAAAACTTCCAGTAATAAAATATTTTAATATATAAAACTGTTTCTTGAATATACATTCCATGCAAAGTCATCGAATTCCTTCAATTCCTTTATTGAAGAGGAATTCAGCTATTAAATTTCTCACATTCAGCATACTGGGTTCATTTCTCAGATTACAGAAAGCTATCTCCTGCTGCTCTTAAGACTAACATAATAACAGTGGTAGCCACAATATAGGTTACAGGACTGTAACTGACAAGCTACCTACTATTTCATTACTCTTGGACATTTATGAAAGTCAGAAGAGAAAGACAGAAAGGAAAATACAGAAATGTTCACGTTTCTGGGGTGTTGAAATCTGGTGCAATTATATACGTTGCAACACGGGCAGTGCCATCATGTAACTAACATGGCATACCTCATATGTTATTCCCCATTTCCATATATTTTATTAATGCAGTGGAGGAATTAGTGAGGAGTGCATTCAGGAAAGAAGGACATTGTTTCTCAGACTAGGTACCTTTCTATTGCATTCTGGACCTTTCTGCAATACAAGGATGATCTGCCAGGGAGAGGTGACAAAGTATCCTAACTGTATTTAAACAGATCAAGGGAAAGCGACAGGAATAGATTAAATAACATCAAGACCAAGCTGGCAAAAAGACTAAGATTTAGAAATAAATAACTTGCATTCATTCCTTCCACCAGCATAATTCTTTTTTTTCTTTTTTTCTTTTTTTTTTTTTTTTTTTCCAAGTACAACCAGTCCCCTGGTATGAGTAAACAACAACCTACAAGTTGACAAATTGAGCAATCTTCACAGTCCCCCAGTGGGGGTGGGGATGGGGGGGGGAGGGGGGGGGGAGGGGGTCCCCCAGTAGGATCCCTGGCAAGCCAACTGGTTTCTAGGAGGAGTGATGCAGCTGAGGTCCTTCTCCTGTCATGTCGTGCAAAATTTGGTGGCAAGGACTTGTTACACTGAGAGGTGCTTGGGAATTTGGAAAAGAGATGGCTGTTATAAATATGTGATTAATTCACGTTTTATTAAAGCAATCCTATATCTGTATAAGACAAACTATATTTCCAAGATAAGCCCCTGTACAAAATCAGTTCATGGATGAGTAGGCAGGAGCTATGTCTTCCTCCCTACAAGCAGGAGCAGTAAGGAGATTCCACAAGGACAATACGGTGCTAATGACACTTGGAAGAATCTGATAATGCCAATGACCAGGATCATCACACTAGATAAGCATCACAACCACCTATCAAGGAATTCATCCCCCACCCAGCCAAAGGAAGATGTAATCAAGACATTTTTCCTGTCATCCTGGAACCTTGTCCACCACCTGGAGAAAAAGCAATCAAGACATGTTTGCCTTACTGGAATCCTGTTCACCATACATACCTGAAGAAAAGAATATCCATCTACATATTCAAAAGGCTGGACCGAACAATGGACAAGCCTCAGGGCACAAAACCTGTATAAAACCTGGCTTTGGGAAATGGCTGACCGTGAACGGGGGGGGGGGGGGGGGGGGGGGGGGGGGGGGGGGCATTAGATTAGTCCAGAGAGGCTGTGTCCCAGGTTCACCCTGCTCTGATTCCCGGGGTCAGAACTGTCCTTTGATTGTGGCTCTGCTCGATTTCTCACTTTGTCATTTTTCCAATAAATTTCTTAACCGAAAAATATTGGGGAAATTGTCATTTATAACACCCAGAACTGCATGCTGCAATATGAATATTTTAAAAACTTTAAAGTATTTGTCCATAGAGTCATTACTGTGAAGTATGAAGTAACACAGATAGAAACAAACATCTATGCTAAAAATTAAAATCTGAAATACACACCAAGATCACAAGACATAAACAGTAGATTTTAAGCATGATGGGTAGAAGACCTCTCAACCACCATTGATTTACTACCCATACATAAAAACCACAAAGGCAGTAATAGTAAATGGAATTCCTTATTAACTAATATATTTTAAAGGAATCCTAATCACACAGATTAAATTTCAGAATGCATCATTTAGGATATTCCCATTTTTATTCAAGGTTGTTGTTACGACCCGTTCAAAGTGAACTAAGTTCGTATTTAGTTTCTTAGAGTACAAAGGAGGCCAAAAATGCTGTTTAACCAAAATCAGTATAATTTATTCAATATCAATGTACCCACCAAAGCTGATATACTTTATTCAATGTACCCACCAAAATTGATATGCAATAACAAGAAAAAAGACTGAGGAAAGAAAGCTACATAGGTGAAAACAAGAGAGAAAAGAGAGATAGGACAGATAAGATATAATTACCACAGAGAGAGACGAAGTCCTCACAGCAGTCCAATAGGTCCGCCTTCGCAAATCCTCGTAGCGCGCCGCTAATAGATTTGTCTTCGCAGAACCCTCGTGGAGCTGATAGATCTTCGTCTTCTGTGGGGAGGTCCTCAAAAGGGGTCTCTTCTGAGGCTGTATATATAGTTCTCCAGAGTGGGGGGAGAAATCTCGTGAGTCTAGGCCCAATGCACAATGAGAGGGGGAAGAAGTCCCGTGATGGAGTCCAGGCCCATGCACAATGCGAGGGAGGGGGAGAACAGGGCAAGCTGTGCTGCTACACCTCAGGCACAGGTGGTACAGAATGCAGGGGCAGTGTAGCGTGCTGCGACTACCATTGTTTCAGCAGGATGTATGTCCAGGAACTCAGTTCCCAAGCAAACACACCTGAGCAAAATGGCAATTCTCGTAGCAGTTACATCAGCTCTTGAGGTTTCCCTCTTGTTCCCCCCCAAAGTCTCCACGACGAAAAACGTGAGACAAAATTGAGGGTCTTCGGGCCGACTGTCACAGTTGTGATTTGAGACTTTATCACAGTCTCAATTAGACCTCTCTCTATTGTAAATAATTTATTCTCAAATTGGAGATAAAACTGGTCTGATATGGGGTCAAAACCTCATGCTATCTTCAGAATCATAACTCTGCTATCCTGAGACTTTCTTGGCACAAACATTGCACATTAATATATAGTGGGACATTACTTTCTCCTGGCTTATTTTAGCCTATTTTTTTTCCCTCCTCCTTCTTCTTTTGTGCCTCTTATTTCTGTTAATAAATTGCTAATAAAAAAGCAAGGCAAGAGTGACATGACTGACACTAACAAAAATTCATACAGAGTTAAGTTTTCTAAATACTCTGAACATTTTTTGTAATACAGTGGTACATTAACTTGCTCTCTAAACAGATGGGCACTGTAACTCTTTCTACTCTTTGGGCTGAGAAAGGTGAACTACCAGAAAAGCATTTAAACTCCCTTAATCTAACAGGTGTTGAACTGAAGGGTTCCATTAGCCACAACTTCTGGCTTCTTTGAAAACAAACAGGTCTTTTTTCCCTAACAACCTTCTTGCCTCTCTGCCTGCAAGGTACATGTGGCCGTATTCCAGCTATAGCCATATTCCAGCTATACAGGTATTCGAACTCGAGGCACCTCTCTCAGAAGCACCACCAGCAATCTGTGCTACTGTCCACTGCTTCAGTTCTGTCAGTGCAGCTGTTACCGTGTCAGGTGCTCTGGGTACTTCCCACACACCTGTGAGGGAGATGAATAGATGAAACTTCACATGGAAGCAATTTAGCAAGAGCACTTCCCTCTCTCTTGATAGAACAGGTTGTTGAAGGACTACAAAAGCCTGGTACACTAGCCAATATGACAGCAACTTACTGCTATAAAGGCAAGCATAGAAGACAAGTATTTTGTAATTTTCACAGTTATTTCTCAGCTCGGGTGTTTTACAGACAATTCACTGGACACTTGAAACCAAATTACTGTGATCATGGTGAAGTTTCCTCTTTTTCAAAGTTCTAGTCTGTAGACAAAATGAATGCAGTCAGCACATAGCTGTTCTTTGCAAGTATTTGACTTCTTTTTTTTTCGTTCAAGAGAACAAAGACACTGTTAAATCTTGTCAATAGTGAGAAAATAAATGGAGCTTGCACTTTCAGTGCATTGCTTTAAGCTCAATCACCATCCTCTTTATAAGAAAACTGAAAATGCCAGCAACAAGACATATTTTTCAGCTAGAGTCTTGTTCTTTTAAAAATGAATGTGGAAGGGGAAGGACAAATGAACCAAAAGGAATACCCTATGTCAGCTTCTTTTTTCATTCTTTTATTAACAAAGACATAACTTTCTGTAAGTTTTGAAAACAAATCTCAGGAAGGTGTCTCATACTTCTTTCTATCTGAGGCAAAGGGCCAATTTAGCTTTCACCTAGCAGCAAAATCTCTCCCAAAGGATTTATATGTGACAAAACCCTCATTATCTTTACTGGGAAAATAAGAGAGGTGTATTTGTTTACACTCCTTCAAGCTATTGACAGATCAGGAACAAATCTTTTGCTTCCCATTATCTCTCACTATAAAGCCCATTATAATGCTTTATCCATTCAAAATTATAACTTTCAGAGAGAATTTCAAATATCTCTTACTATGAATCATTTTTTTCTACAGCTGTACTTATTCTGCAGTCAAATAAAATGGGGTGGTATTCTACAGCAGTTCATCGGAGACTTAATCCTACTTAATCAAATTATATTCATCACATCACAAAATTATTTTCCTTGGCCCCACCTTAGACCCTCCATTTCATATTCCAGTTTTTAATATGTAAATATTCATTAAATATTCATGAATTTCATGTTCATATTACAGTTTTATTAAGGAAAGTGTATTTTGATTTCTGTCACCAAGTAACAAGATCACCTTTATATCCTACTATATACTATATTCTACTATATATATTGCATTATATACCATATTTTCACAAATGTTGAACTTTCTCTTAACTACATGTTTTTCAGAATAAGTAGTTATTTAGATTCAAAATATGTTTATAAAAGCTTATATTTCTTAATAAAATCTCTTTTCGCCCCTCTACAATTTATTAGAGCTCACAGGTATTTTTAATTAGATTAGGAGACATCAGCAGCAAGGATTTTCCTTTTGGCTTCTTCCAAGTCTCTCTTCTCTGTACTGTCTGTAGATGACTTGCCAGCCCAGTTTCTTATGTGTAAAGTGCAGCAATGTAGCAGTGACTAGTGAAATATTCTTCTGTATAATTAGATACTGTGGAGTTAGTCATCACTGGTGATTAAAGAGGAATTCAACACCTTCAGTATCTGGGTTATGCCATACCTTTTGATTCTGCAAACATATTATAGGGAATACCTCATACTGTGAATGGATATGGCTGAAGTTTAGGATTTGGGTTTTCTTGTTCCCATTTAACAGTATATAATTAGTTTAAGCCTATGTCACAACTTTGCTAGAACAGACAACAACCAATCTTATCTGAAATGAATGTAGTTTTCAACTGGTCTGTTTCTCACTATGATTGCAGCCAGCAGCGTGTTTAGCGTTTGATTCCCATGAGAACAATTCCAGGAGCAAACGACTCTCTGAAGAATATCAAGCTTTTTGTTCAAATGTCTAAGACTAGACAAATTGCATATGCACAACTTGGCTCCAAGAGCTTTGAAATATGAAGATATATATATATGTATATATGATAGGAAGAGATGGATGATAGCTAGCTAGCTAGCTAGATATACACCAGCATTAAATTAATAATCAGATACTGTACTTGGCAATTACAAAATTATTTTTGTACCTAACTAGTGACTAGACCCTGCTACACCAAAAAAGTCCAGAAAAATCTTAGCACAGGTGAAAGATCTGTAGTATTTCACGGGATTACCACTGTGCTTATAGTCCTGACACTGTAGAAAGTTTCTGAGCAGCTCACACTCTTGCCAGATACTAATTGCTCCACCTTGGCTTGAGATCATTGAATGTTTTAAACTAAAAGTGAAGTATATAATGTAAAGTGATCATATAAATGACAATAAATGGAAGTAAAAACAGAAGCTCCAGTACACAATTAATCCCATTTGTCCTAGATATTGAGTTTAGGATAAATGGAATTGTTCTTTGGAGATCTTTTTTT
>OU383776.1:52753752-52808911 GCA_910950805.1 Acrocephalus scirpaceus scirpaceus
CAAGATTTTCCTTTTGCTTCTTCCAAGTCTCTCTTCTCGTACTGTCTGTAGATGACTTGCCAGCCCAGTTTCTTATGTTAAAGTGCAGCAATGTAGCAGTGACTAGTGAAATATTCTTCTGTATAATTAGATACTGTGGAGTTAGTCATCACTGGTGATTAAAGGAATTCAACACCTTCAGTATCTGGGTTATGCCATACCTTTTGATTCTGCAAACATATTATAGGGAATACCTCATACTGTGAATGGATATGGCTGAAGTTTAGGATTTGGGTTTTCTTGTTCCCATTTAACAGTATATAATTAGTTTAAGCCTATGTCACAACTTTGCTAGAACAGACAACAACCAATCTTATCTGAAATGAATGTAGTTTTCAACTGGTCTGTTTCTCACTATGATTGCAGCCAGCAGCGTGTTTAGCGTTTGATTCCCGAGAACAATTCCAGAGCAACGACTCTCTGAAGAATATCAAGCTTTTTGTTCAAATGTCTAAGACTAGACAAATTGCATATGCACAACTTGGCTCCAAGAGCTTTGAAATATGAAGATATATATATTATATAGGAAGAGATGGATGATAGCTAGCTAGCTAGCTAGATATACACCAGCATTAAATTAATAATCAGATACTGTACTTGGCAATTACAAAATTATTTTTGTACCTAACTAGTGACTAGACCCTGCTACACCAAAAAAGTCCAGAAAAATCTTAGCACAGGTGAAAGATCTGTAGTATTTCACGGGATTACCACTGTGCTTATAGTCCTGACACTGTAGAAAGTTTCTGAGCAGCTCACACTCTTGCCAGATACTAATTGCTCCACCTTGGCTTGAGATCATTGAATGTTTTAAACTAAAAGTGAAGTATATAATGTAAAGTGATCATATAAATGACAATAAATGGAAGTAAAAACAGAAGCTCCAGTACACAATTAATCCCATTTGTCCTAGATATTGAGTTTAGGATAAATGGAATTGTTCTTTGGAGATTTTTTTTTTTTTTTTTTTTTTTTTTTTAATATCTACCAAGAAACTAAATCACAGGCTCAGGGTGAACATTTCTTTTTTTAAGGCTGATGAAGATAGGTAACATAAACCACAGCTAATATATAGACTTGCATTTAATTCCTGAGGTCTGCTCTCTTTAGTCCTTAATTCTTTCAAATCCCATTCCTGCTGAAGATCAGTAACTCTGAGAGAGGTGAATTTAGTTGAAATGGTCAGATATTTTGAACAGCTAGGTAATCTACCAATTACAGCATCCTTTCCCCTCCCCTACCCTTCCTTCCCCTCTCCCATCTCCTCTCTATGTATATATTATTTCTTTCAGTCATTTCCTGTTTCTAATCTAAAGTTTAACCTCAGTAGTCCAAAAAGGCTCCTGAATAGTTAAACTCCTTTTCTATCACAACTATGTAAATTTAAGCATCTAGCATTAAAAATCCTCGAGGACAGATTTTTCTTTCTCTAGGTATTTATAACAGATCAGGCATCATGATTCTTTCCTTTGAGAACAGAAAGTTATTCACGTATTACACATATATAGTTAAACATGAGCACGTGTTTAAAAATACACTTAAGGAAGACTAATTATTTAACCAATTTAGTATGATAGGAACTGATAAAAATAAATTAAAATTTTAATTTTCAAAATATTTTCTGCATTAATGTGTTTGAATAGATAGGTGACTGGGTTTTGTGCTCAACAACTAAACATAACTGGGAATGTAAATATATAATGAGGAAAGACATCCTCACACTAAAGTGAAATTCCAGAATGTATACATATCTTTTGGCAAACATAATCTGATAGAAAGATCTGTTTCTGTTTTGTGATGGCTGCAACCCACCTAGGCAATCTACCACAAAGACCACAAAGATGGTAGGAAGTACAGCCTGAAGGCAGGGCTTTTGGCAGAATAGAAACTGTCAGGTAAAAATCTACAAAAGGAGATGTTACTCTCCTGTGAAGTTACTGCACAATTCCAATGGTATTGTTGAGGGAGTTAGATTTTTCCCAAACCACACCCAATCACAACTCCCTAGCAAATTCAACCTAGTGAGAAATACCACAGAGACAAGTCCAGCTATGTGCTATGTCATATTTAAATCTCGTCCAACAAAAGTATAAATCCGGGGTTATAGTGCAGCTACTCAAGCCTGACCTTGTCTTCATCTCTTGAGGTCTCATTCAAAAGAAGGACATCTGAAGAAAAAACACATTTTATGAGTTTATGTATATCATTTTTACCAAAGAATTCATTTGGTTCTCAGACACTTAGAAAGAGAGAGGATATACTTGAAAAGTAGAAAAACAAAGTCCTCCCTTGAACACATAATTTCAAAAATATCATGTATTTTATATGGCAAATTCCAAACACCCCAGTTTGGTTACTAAAGACTCTGTTGTTGGGGGAGTTGACCTGAAGTTCCTACTGAAGCCAAAAATTGATCCCAATTATGTTTGTAAAAGTCAGAACTACACTTTAGAGTATGAGCCATCATTGAATATGAACAATTCAAAAGGATACACTGAAAGAAATCCAGCCTAGTTCTTCCTGCTAAGCCAGTCTGAAGAGTCATGAGAAGAAATAGTCCAAGAAATTTTATTGAGAAATATTTATGGCTGAACTACACTTCACAAGAGGCAACATATCTGAGGGTGTTATCTTCCCTGACTTTACCACAATAGGCTGTTTTGGGGGTTGGGGCAGTGGTATTATCACTGTATTTCTTTGGGCAGGTAGATAACAGTCCTTCTACTGTGCTGTAGAGATTTATTTGTAAAACAACAGTGAGTTGTGTATATTACATGTATAAGCCTGAAGAGACACATTGATCACATCTGCTGCTCGCACCACTGCTACCTGAGCATCCAACTAGTCATGCTGTGTAGGTAAATTTACTCTCTCCATACATCTGTTATGCTGCTTTCCAACTTCATGTGCTGTCATTTGACAGCCTAATGTTGTTCATTGAATACCATTTAATTCAGATGATTTTGGAAGTCAGCAATGTGGAGAGTGAGACAGCAAGCTAGGAAACACCAAATAACTCACAAGAAGCTATTTTAGCACATTATTTAAATATATTCAGCATCTATAAAAATGTCACATTATTCCATGATTTATTACTACAGTAATGTGAAAGAGAAAGAGAAAAAAACATTATTTGAACTATACATACAATTAATTAAAATATTATGATAATATACTTCAGGAAATGAGCCTGAAAATCATATTTTTAAAAGGGCAATATGATTCCATATTTTCCTTTTTTTGCCAAATATCCATGATCTGATAAAATAAGAAACTATACTAGCAATGGAGTGAGAGGGTTAACTTTTTTGGTAAAATAGCCTCTATACTTACAGGGAAAAAAGTACTTATTACTACTTCCAATGTCAGCCAATATCTTACAGAGGATATTGGACAATCCCTAATGGATTGTGCTGCTCCTAAAAGATAAAGATTTCTGAGTGCACTTTATCTGCTAATAAATGGCTTATAAATACATACCTGCCAATATGAATACATACATACCAAACAAATGCTTCAGCAAGAGAATACATACTTTTGTTAACAGAATTTTTAAGTATCCATCCACTTCAAAAAAAAAAAAAATAAAAGAGTGTACTGTCATTTTTGCTCTCTTTGCTTCTTTGATTCTTAGCTCTAAAAATCAGGGCTGACTTTTTTTAATGATCCAAGATCAGTAAACACAATGAAACCTTATGTTGGTAATGTTGGAATAGATGAACAATAAAGAAGTAAACAAATGTTTGAATGCATCATAAATATATATAAATTAATTAATGTACGCTGTTAAACACATTTGCAGATGGGCTAGTTTGATCTAAGCCATATTTATTTAATTATTTAACATTGAAAAATTCAGAGGTAAACATAAAGAACAATGTATTTATGTATTTCTACTGCTCTATCAAAACATCTCTTTAAATACCAGTGCTGTTGGACTCTATGTGTTCCACTGAAGAGTTCCTAGTCTCACCTCCATTTCCCTTTATATGATATCAGTTATTTGAAACACTCAATGAAAACTCTTTATCTGCTTTTGAAACTAAAAATCAATTCAAGAAACAACTGCTCCTCTAAGCTCTTTGCCTCAGACTTTTTCTTTTAATTTCAGCATAGCTAGGTATATTAAAAGAAACGTTCTATTATTCTTATCTTTAGATAGTCTGGGATGTATTTTTGTCTAGTTAAAACTTGCTCTAGAATCTTTTGCTTAACAGAAGAAAATATTAATTTGGTAGAAAGAATACAACTTTAATTCAAAATCCTCAGGATCAAGGATCTTAACTTCTATATTACATACCAAAAGGAGGTGGTTTTTTTTATTTTTAGCTTACAGATACGTTGCACGATTTTACTTCTGACAAAAAGTCAAGAACCTTGTTAATATTGACTTCTCACTTTCAACATGAGTTATTCTTCAAAACAGATACTCTTCTGCTTCAAGGCAGTACTATAAGCTGGGATACTTGAATTCAAAGAAAATGGCTCAGACATCTGGCTAGAATCTGGATGTACAAACTCAGTCTCAAAGTCACAGAACTGAGTGGCCTGTTACTTCGATTTAAATAGCCTTTGGTCCAGACTAATATAACTATATTAAATCAAATAATATTCTATCCACTTAGTTCAATAAATTTAGATCAGAAAGAATATAAATGGAGAAGATTTTGTGTCTTTCAATATAGTCAATGTTTCTTCAAAATTACTCAAAGACACAGAAATAGTTAACTTGAATATTTAGAAAATAGAGAGTAACTGTTTCTATAGATACAGTGATCAGTATCAAAACCACAATCTGGGTTTTGTCAGCATCCCCTCATGATTTTGCACCATAAAACCAGTTTGAGTCCAAATTCAAAATAACCTGCCATTTTCTCTGCCATTGTTTAACACATATAAATTCCCATCTCCCTTAATAGCTCTCCAGTAAGTTTCTTCTGTTGCATTCCTGCCTGCAGACTGTCTGCCCACAGAATGCCATCAAACCACATTACTTTGGTATCAATCTACCTTAAACTTGATGGAATTTCCTAATGGAAGCAGTGATTATTATCTTTCTCTGAACCCAGAATGGCTCTGGTCATGTCATAGCAGAAGTAATGAGTGGAAATTAAGCTGGCAGCTAGCATGGGAGTATAGATCTGGACCAGTGCATTGTTAAGTAGAATTGGCCAAGGGTGACTATATTAAAGATAGATGCCCTTGCACATTTAGGCAGAAACTATTTTTTTTTCTTTCTAAATCACATGAGTTTTTAAAATGTTTAACTTCTGAACAACTTGTTATAATTTTTAATGTTAGGGAAAAGCTAGATCCCCTTAAAATGGCCATGGGAACATGTTTTTCTCAGGGCAGGAAACCGTCACCCATTCCATCTTCCTTGAACAGGGTACCTGGAGTCAGCACAGAGGAGATAAAACATGCTACTGTGTCACCTAAGCTTTATTACATGGTGAGTAGTATCTACATTATCTTGGAAGACTATCATCTGGTAGATAACAGAGATAAAATCTGTAGTCTCTTTCCAATTTACTGCTTATTCTAATATATTCTTGGAGAATCATGCCCTCAGTTAAATGAAAAGTGAAAGCACTCTTGCAACTGCCAATGTGTAACTGTTGGAACTCTGCTGAGGAAAGCTAGGTTCAGCATAATGAAAAAAGAAATCTTCTTAATCAATATGCCCCTCTGGTTCACCTTCATTTTCATTTACCTGAGTTACTTGGAAGAGAGAGAAAGGGTGTTTTTAAAATACTTTAAATCTTTCAAAATGTAGTGTGTTTCATCAGACAAATGCTAACCTGAAATAAGAGTTCAAGCACACTAAACAGTTTAACATCTGCCACGTGGTGAGCTTTGCACCTTTAATCAGCTCATTTGCTTGAAAAGATGAAGCTATGCTTAGCAGGTTAACAGTGTGGTTCGCCAATTCTGTAGAACAACCTAGTACTTCTCTTCCCTTATTAAGTAAATGGTTGCTCAAAAATGCAGGAGAAAAATAAAATCCTCTGCTCAGTGAGAAGAAACAAATTTTCTGCAAAAGACCTTTCATGATACAGGTCCTGACATTCAAATAATGAAACTCTGATTCTAAAGTTTGTGTGACATCTATATTTCAAAAATCTGTCTAGCCTACGTTACCTCAGAGAATGCTTCTCAACACTGTGCAATGGGACACAATACCATCTTCTGACCATAGCTTATCATCAGTTTGCAGGTAATATTTCCCTTCTTTTCATATCACAAAAAAAGAGGAAAAACAAAGACGGAAACAGAATGCTCTTGCTGCCTACATACAAGAAGTTTGTTTGTAAGATCAGGGTTGTCTGGATTCATTGCCTGTACCTTCATTTTGAACCCAGGTCTTTAGAAAATGCTTTTTCTTTCATCTTGAGGAAAATACCTCAGCCATGAAGCAACAAACAATATGACATGGAAGCTGTGTCCAAGTGACAAAGACATTCCTCAGGAAATTCTCGGTCTCACTGAAATTTTTTCCCGTTTGAGTCAGTTCCTTTCAGCTTAGTCCAGGCAGCAGCCTCAAGAGGTTGTCTCTTTGGGAGTTTTATCTGATTATGTGGGAAATATCCCACAGTATTTCATACAGTTTCCAAGTATTCCATGGTTTCCTCAGACACTCTGTCTCAAAGCAAAAATGTAACAACCATCAGTTTTCTATGAAAATCAAAACAAAAGCTTTACTAGGCAGGGAGGACATCCAGAAATTATTTACTATGTGCAATATTAAAGAACTACAACATTAACATTTAAATTCACTTACTCTGATATTCCTTTTCAAAATGTTACATTGTTTCCTTGGCATCAGGAAACACTAATGCATTGATACTCTGATTAAATGCATCAGAAATATTATATTTTGTATGATTTGTTTACTAAATTTATTTATCAAAAAAATTTCAGCATGAAATTCTTACAGAAAATAACTGGTCAAGGTGTCACAGAACTCCTGCACTTAACTCTGCAGTGTCTGAGTCAAATAAACAGCACAAGCCAATAAGTAACAGGCATAATCCTTGGACACATATTATGAAGAAAAATACTAAATTCAGAAAACACATGATTGAAAATATGCTGCACCATCCTTACAATGTTGGAGTGCTTGCTCATTTCTTGAAGCCAAAAGAGTTATTATTCACGAGTGGCAAAAAATTTCAAGGAACAGACATAAAAATAGTAGATTAGGCTCCATAGGTTATTTACATCATCAAAGACAGGGAAGGTAATTTATGGGCTAGTTTCATCATGTACCAAAATGTTCATTTGCTCAATGGTTTTGCAACCATATTCCATGGGACAGACTATCAACACAGGTTTTTTTTTTCACAGATTGCTATATCAAGACTATGTATTAATCAAGAATATGAAAGGACTCAGTCTAGCACCTAATGCATGTAAGTCGACATCCTAACTTAACCACAAACTCACTGGAAAATTGGATTGATGCAAAAAAGTCTGGCTATTATCTTTTATTTCAAACACAATCATATGCATTTCCTCTCAGTCAATGGTGTACATGTCCCTGAAGAGGACAGATGCTCTGTTCTGCTCTGCCTGGGTACTTTACTCAGTCCATCACTTTCTCCTCTAGATCTTAATTTTCATTTGATATCATAGTGAATTCTTGTCAGGTCTTAAGAAAGCTTGAAAGGACTGAAGTTAGCTGTCTTGAACTTCCATTATATGCAGGAGAATTTAGGCTTCTTCAGCTATTTGTGATGAATCCTGCCTAGCCCAACAAACACTGTGGTACTCATAGCAACAGTATAGTGCGAGGCTCTGACTTAAATGTCCTCAACCTGTGCAGGTTGAAGCCCCTGCTCCAAAAACCCCTTGCTACCTCTGTGAAATAACCTGAAGAAGAGTATTTCATTATTAAGTCAAAGTAAGTAGAGTAGCCAGAAACATAAAAATCCTTCAGTCCTTCTTCTAGGTGGAAGAAGAAATGTGATGACATCTAGGAAACAGTAGAACAGGGAATCTGGTTTCTGGCCCTATTATTTTTGGATAATGACAGGCAATTATACCTTCTTCTGTGCTCATATGGCTATCATCACCCGTTCTGTAAAAAACCTAGGAATAGACTACTTACCCTCTGTCTCAGATACCTGCACAATTGTTATCTTATTTTGCCATAAACATAAACAGCATCTCAGTAAGTTTGGATTGATTTGGGTTTTTTTAATAGGCAGCTTTGGGTATGTATAAGCAACTAAAGTGTTAAATAGGGGGACAATCAAATTAATCTCACTTTTTTCTGTACTTATTGGTGTATGTTGACCCATGGTTTTGACTTTGATCCCTCTTGAACCTCTTCAGACCTTAAGCAATTATATAGTGCTGATATTTCCTGGCTCACTTCCAGTCATTACAATTTTCATGCAAAATATTTTAAACAGAACTTGTTAACTTCCCGGTTTAATTCTTGCCCTTCATCATTTCACTGCAGTACTGTACCTAAGTAACGTTCTACAGCAGTTCCTGCTGTTTTAAACACCACAGTCCTTTTGATAATACACAATTAAGCTACTTGAAGAATGTCAAGCATTTTTATTTTCATTCAGATTTCTGTGCTTGTAGAGTACTCTATTCCTTTTGAGGATTTCGGGGGGGGGGGTAGGATTTTTTGATTGTTTAGTTGTTTTGTTTCTTTCTTTTTTGTTCCTCTAAATAACCAAGTATTCAACCTCAAATATTAAACATAGCGCAATATTTCTCAGAAATAAAAGAGAAATTCAAGTATTGAAAAGCATTGAAGCATATTTTTGCTTCATCTTTTTAGTCAGTCTATTAACAATATCCTAAGTCAACTGATCTGAGTGATTTGTACTTTGAAAAATATGCTGCTTTTTTTTTTTTTTTTTTTTTTTTTATGAAAACCAAGTTGTCAGAAGGGTATTCAAAATCTTACATTGAAATCAGATTACAGACCCAGTAATATACAACCTCTGTAGTCTGGGAAGGATCAAAGGTAGAGATTGAAATACAATTTAGACAAGAAATAGTCACCTATCAGTTGGATTCTTTGGTAATGATGACAGAATAGTAATTAAAAAATAAAACCAAACCAAAAA
Organism: Acrocephalus scirpaceus scirpaceus; assembly: GCA_910950805.1. Taxonomy (NCBI): domain Eukaryota; kingdom Metazoa; phylum Chordata; class Aves; order Passeriformes; family Sylviidae; genus Acrocephalus; species Acrocephalus scirpaceus. The sequence goes on from OU383776.1 coordinate 52,762,884, forward strand.
CTCATACCCTATTGGGATTATAATCACAGGTGTAATTTAAAATAAACAGAAATATATACAATTTTAAACTTTGGCTTTGGTCCCTTTTACATTGCTGAGAAAAAAAATATGTGGTTATTTTTATTTGCATCAAAATTCTTAAATATATGTTTCATTTTTGTTGACATTTTAGTAAGAAGCTCAATATTGTTCACAAGAATGAAATTCTTAGGTGTTCACCATACTGCAATGCTAAATTATTATTTCTATTAAGATGCGACTAAAGGCAACCTGACTTCTAATTCTGAAATAACAGATGTAGAGTCTAGCTAGGATTTGCTGCCATTATTACTTTTTAAACTTAAAATTATCAGAGATAAAGGCATTTAAGAACAGATACATAATTTTTTTTGAGGAGGCCTGAATAAAACAATAGAATTAAGTAAAGGAAAACACAGGGGTATTTAATCTATTAGTCTCCAAAAAAAATTTCCATGCATAGTACCCTGATGTCAGAAATTGTTCAAAGGAAAATTAGAAAATATCTTTTGAAAAACCTTCTGATTTCTGAGGAAAAGAGACATTGAAAAGGAGGCCACAGGGAAATTTTCATGAACTTCTACTGAATCATTGCTGCCTTCGATCCCATTGGATGGTCCTTATTTTCCATGCACAAAGACCTTGCACAGAAAAACAGAAATCTTAACTTTTCCTTCCTAATTCAACTATTGATTGTCTACAGCAGTAATCCTATTCTGTCAAATGATGCCTCTGAAGACAGTGTATCAAAATAGTTAAATGTACCTCTTTGTATCTATGAGGAACACCACCAGTGAAATTCTTTACACTCCCAGGAATAAGTGAATAGGTGCACAATAAGACTGTGGAGTTCTATGGGAAGAGATTTTTCTGGATTTGTTTAGGCTTTTCTGGTTTTGTCCAATGTACTGAGGCTAGTTGGACCAAACCCAGCTCTAACTGAGCGTTTAGTACTTTTCTTTGATAGCAAGACATCTTCTAATCTGTCCTACCTTGTTATAGTGGTCATCCTACTTCCCCCCTGTTCTGTCTTATCCTTGGTCTCAGTCACTGTAATTTTCCCAGTGGTTCTACCACTCCTCTTTGTCAAAAGCTGGAGCACCATCAGTTGGTAGCACCTTGTATTTGTACATCTATAACACCAAGTGGTTTAAAAGGTTTGAAAGGCCTCAGCCTATGGGTAGGTTATCATGCCAAAACCTAAAGGGGATGGAGGAAAAGTACTTGTGAAACCTGGTCTGAAAACCAAGCAAACTATTAGCTGTTGGAAATATGACACCTCTTCACTTGGAGGAAATTCAGAATCTTCAGCTGAAATTTACTCTAAGGAAGAGAATTTTTATGCACAGATAATTTTACAGAGATATCTTCTTTCAGTCAGTCTCATGTGGCTATGTGCATTCTCATGTGCATTAAAATAGACTGACACAGCAAGAGAGAGTTTCACAGGTGAATGCAGAAGTGTTCTTACAAAATTTTTGATCTTTCTTCACCCAGAAATTGCTGCCTTAGATCTGATGAAAAGCCTTTCTGTGCTAGAAAACCAAATCAAATTTATGTTGATAGGTTTTACTTTAGAAAATTAAACTGCTGTTTGGAAGAAAAGTAAAATTGTCCAGCACAGCATGGAAATGAAGGTTGGAAGCCAGAAGATTCACATTTAACTCAAGAATTTTCTGTGGCTATTTGCTAGACTGCTTCCAATACATGAGAACAAAAGGGTGGCTATCCTTTAAAAACATAAAAAGAAATATGATGAAAAGCAAAAGGAAAACTTCTGAGAGCTATATCTCACTGAAATCTAACTCCACCCTTTTGGTATAACTGTTTAGATACTCCATGATAGTCAAAATAAGGTGGTCACTACAAATGAAATTAATCCTCTTCACTCCTACACAATTCTACTCTCCTGATAAAGAAACTGTGTGCACCACAGGGGATTTAGCAGGCTAGGAGGTTACCCTGAGGTCATGCACCATCTGTTTGGTCAAATGCACACATATCATCACTCTTTTAAAGATTACTTTTTTTAATCTCTCTGGGTTTTTGGTTGGTTGGTTTTGGAAGCAGGGGTTAGTAGCAAATGCACTTTTATGGATCATTTTGCTTAAATCTCCATCTTTGCAAAGAGTACCAAGAAGGAAAAATTCCAAATGTCTTTTGATTGCAAAAATAAATAGTGAAGAATAAACCTACAAAAGAATCTGCAAAAGCTTATTTCTTTGAATATCAAGTTTGTAAGTTATAAATAGTATTACAAAATATTAAGGAGAATTAATCCTTCCAATGACCAATGTAATATAAGCTCAAATCTTGTTCAATCTATTCTCCCATTATACCAAGAATAAACTTCACTTCATATTATAGGTGATATTATTAAACAAAAGAAAACAAAAGGAAACCAAACTAAACCAAAACCAAGCAACTACAACCTTCCCTCCAAAAAAACCACACAAAAAAACCCCAAGACAAACCATAAAGAAACACCCCCTCCCAAATTAAAACAAAATATAACAAAACAAAATAATATAATAATAATAAAAAAAAAAACCACAAAGAAACAAAACACTATACACACACAACCCCACCTCCAGCCCCCTTCCCCACACCCTCCAAAAAGGCCAACAGCAACAACAAAGAAAAATAAGGGGTTTGGAGTAATCAAAAGATTTTAGAGGCTATACAGAACTATTGCACTTTGTTGTTCAACCTGCAAAGAAAATTTATTTGGACAGAAAACTTTATACTGTAACTTGGGCTTGAGTGAGAAAATAAGTGAGATGTCAAAGAAAAACAGCAATATAGAATTTTAGTAAGAGAATACTTGGATATAATATCATATGGTTAGAACAGATGACATAGCTGGTCATAAGGGAAATTTCACTGGTACAGTCTTAAAAGGACTTTACAACCAGCATGTCAAAATTTCTGTCTAAGAACAAAAACAGAGAGATGTTTCAGTGACACTGGGAAAATGGGTCCAATTCTGGAATAAGGCTTTTCTCAGCACCACATTTTTTAAAAGTCTATACCCTCATATCTAGAGTCTGATAGTTCTTGCAAGATGAAATAAAAATTAATATTTTTTAAAACTGTAAATTATGCAAATTAAAATATTGACAGCAGACTCCCCACTTACTGATGTAGTTAGTAAACACACCCAGGGGTATGTGGGTTCAAAGGTGTAACTTGGATGTAAAAACAGTAAAACAGAGAGGAATCAGGTGAATCTGTGAAGCTAGGAGATTGAATATAATTTCTAATTGCAAAAGGAAGTTCTCTATGAGCTTGTATGCTATGCTTCAAGTGTATAATATTTCTCTCCCATGTGAATTTAACAAAAACACCAGGGCTACAGCATTTTTTCTTTTAGAATGGGCAAGTACAAAACCTCCATTCTACCTGGTGGTGTAATTTCATAAAATACGTGGAGACTCTGAGACTCAGAGAGTCAAACTATTGTGTTTGGGTCAAAATAATCTTCTGCAAGGAGAGAAAAGGAATTCTGTGCTGTACAACATTCTAGGCTTCATCTTTCTAATTTATTTGTGCTCTCCTCGCAAATTTGTTAGCCTTTTGCTAGATTTTCAGCTTGACTGAGTTTACTGTTCTATTGTAATACTCTACAGGGCCCAATCTGAAACTCAGTTCAGAAACAAGCCCTGATTCCCCATAAATTTGTGCAATGTAATTGACTAGAAGCTTTGAACAGCTTTTAATCATCTCAAATGCTATGCAAAATGCACTTTTCTTACCACTAGATTCTGTCTCCAGAGAGCTTTCAAATTGTGATTGAAACACTGATTTATAAAAAGAAAAGAATATTACAACATAAGCTTCACCTTAGAATTCTTTCATTTAATAGGCTAGTCTGTGTATATGTGACTTAAATGGGAAAAGTTCTTGTCATTATTTTGACCTATGCCTGCTCACAAAACTAAAAGTCTAGTTTCAACTGTTCTTTGGTTATGCCCATCTATGTTCACTGAAGACACCTGAGGTTTTGGAGCAGATCTGTGCTTTTCATGCTAAAGATGCATGATTATTACTCAGGAATATGAGACTCAGGAATTTATAGCTGAGATGCCATGGCAATATGATAAACTACAGCATCCATAGTAACAGGAAAAAAACCAATTCATCAGGCATAGGAAAATAGTACATTCATTACTTATTGTTGGGTTTCATAACTGATATATAATAATAGTTTTAGTATCCAGAAACTCTCAACAGGTAGTAAATGTTAATCGCTACCTTTACACCAGGTCTCTTGTCTTCCAATTGGACATTTGAACTGGGAAATAACTTAAAGAAAAAATTACTCTTATGTTTAGGTTGTACACAAAGTAGAACCACTTCAGCCAAAAGTACAGTGTGGCAGTCCCTGAGGAGTATTGGTATAAATTTATGTGTGTGAACAGTTTAAAATGGTCTCTACTTTTCTTTTTCATGTGATATTAGGTGATATTAAATACATCCTGTTTAAACTGATGAGGAGAGTCTAAACAGATGTGTTCCTTTCTTTATCACTTTGGTTGTTTTCAATGAGAGATGTGTTGAAATTTTCATGACCTAACCTTCTTATTGAACTCTTGTCCTGGTTCAAACAACAAAATAAGTAACAGTTGACCTTTAAATCTCAAAGTGTTTTCTAGGGATCTGTTCTACCTCCATAATTTATCATTTGCAGATTTGTTACTATTTAAACAGAAGCTGTGATTTCAAAATGTTAACTTAGATCAAGAAAACAAAACTGTAACTTAGAACTAGTCTGTAATGTAACTAGAGTGTTCATCATCCCATTAAGATAGATACAAATTTTTGTTCATGTAATTGAGAGCAGGATGTGAAAGAGTACTGCATCAAATTCTGATTCTTGACTGTGTAGTGGTTAAATGGTTATAGGGGAAAGAGGTAGTGGGCTTTTATCTGGAATTGATGGTGAATTACACTACCAAAACTGAACTGCATCTAAATGTATGAACTCAATAAATGGAATAAAAAGGTGCCTGCAGACGAGCAAGTGAACCACAGCACAGATAATTACTGGGGTGTGATCATGATGCAGTACTTTTTGCGAGTAATCAATCATTGCAAATGTACCTCCTGAAGCAGCAGAAAATGTTAAATTTTAAAATATAAGGCTACTATTAGTAAAGGAAAAGGTCTCTAAATGTTGAAGATTAAAGCATTTTCTAATCAGTGAAAGTGCTCAAAATAAAAAGGTTGCAAAAAACCTAGTCTTTTTTACATCCCATCAAAGAGTTTCAACACCTATCACATGACTCACTCAACTGATTCAAAGGAACATCTTTTATCTTTTTTTTCTGTTCCAGAGCTCCTCCTTTAAATTTGCCATGTGTTTATGCTTAAACACAGGCACTACCTGTGACATTCATAACCTAAGCATATCTGAAACCCTATGCAAATCCAGCACCCAAACCTCTTCTTTTGTGTTATAGCACTATTTATAAAAATGATCTCTTGCTAAAACAATATTAGCACTGCACAATAAGGACATGTTCTTCAGAAGCAATGTAAAAATCCTGCAAATTATGAGTACAGTATTATTTTCCTAGCCTCAGGCTTTAATCAACTGAATGTCTGAACCCTAATAAAAATAAACTAGTTTTTGTAGTTTCAGCAGTATAGAAAGTTTTAAGTTCTCTAATTAAAAGTCAAAATCATTTACAAATAAGAAAAACACACCTTTACTTCAGCCAGATTCCACCCAAATGGCAGGATTTGTCTTGAATTCAATCAGTTGTAACTCTGATGTCAGTCTTTAACCATCGTTGCATTTACATCAGTTTTCCCTGTTATAAGTTTACACACTCATCACTTAACAGCTGGATGACTCACTATGTGCCTTTGAATGCAAGTACCCATTTTTCCAAAAATAAAGTATCTCCATGAAAGAAAATAATATGCTAAGTACATGAAAGCAAGCATTGCCTTTTGAATGCATTCCATCAGCAGCTGACAATAAATTAAAAAGAACCTGATGTTCTTTCTGCACATAATTCATAACATACAATCTTCTTCCCTGGTAAATGAGCATTTTTATAAACAGAAGAAGAATTAAAGACACAAAAGTGTATGAATGCACAAGTGACCAAAAAATAATATAAAATCAAGGACATGGAAACCCTAATTTTAATTTATTTTATTTAAAACAATTTTTAACAGTGCAGAGTATTGCTTGCATTAATGATTTGTCAACCCAGAAATTTTTTTTTTTGATTTTAAGAGGCTAATGAAAGTAACCCTTCCGAGGAAGAAAAGCTTTCCTAAATACATTGAAAGAAGTACATGGAAAGAATTTTAGTCTTTTTATGTAAGGCTCATGGCAATATATCTATAAAATATATGTTGCCAAAAACTTCTAAATGGTTTCCTGGTAAAAATAAACAAAACATATGGAAATCATTCCAAAAAACTTATTAGCATAGTCACACTTCAACAGTCATCCAAACTGTACAAAGTTACACAAAGGCACATAACATCACATAAAATCTATTACATTTTATACATAGTCAGCTATTTCAGCACACAGTTTTAATACAGGATTCAGCTGTATAAACAAAATATAAACTGCATTCTAAGAAAATAATTAGGAAAGCAGATCTAATGTACATCCACATATTTGAAGTCTTAATTTAAAAAATGAGGTTGCTACTTCTATTTCAGCCCACCTTGGCCAACTTAATGGTCTTGCAAAGTAAAAAATTTCAGTAAAATATGCACTGATAACAGCACTGTGGTATTTTGCATCATTTGGACAGGTAAGAACCATAGCAGACAACAAAATTTGCAACAAAGACAAAAATTGCACCTAGATCTTGGAAGGTGCACTTCCCTAATGGGCCATTGGTGCTGATAGTAGCAATATGCCGTTCAGGAGTCTTTTCCTGGAGATAAGTCTTAACAATGGAAAACTAAAAATTTTGTCTTGGTTCCAATCAAGATATTTTTTAAGAAAAGCTTTTTCTACAGCTAGATAACTTTTCAATGTTTTTAGGAAAATTTCAAGAATTATAAAATTAGGAAAGAAGCTCCTTTAAAATCTACCAATCTTCATGTTAGTGCACTGTTTACTCTTTAGGTTTTAATTCTAGCTCTGAATAAAGTGGGAATTTATGTCCTCATTTCATTCCATAATGCAGGTGTCTCCTAAATACACAATATATGTTTGCTGACTTCACAGTTTTATGATCACTGTTGAGATCTATTTGACTACATTGCTTTCATTCCAGAATCATGTTTGGAACTGACAATCAAGCAATCAGTTACCTTGATTTCGTGTCACATTTTACCAGTCTAACTTTATGGTCAGTACCAGTCATAAACTGAGGCAGTTAGGGTCAGGTGTAGCTCTGTACATCACAATCAGACTACTAAAGATGACAGTTTCTGAGAGCTAAATCTTATTCTCTATGTAATCCATCAAATAATGCCAGTGCAACAGGTGATACCAAAACAAAAGGCAATTTTTCTTCCTCAAATATTTTCCAATTCACTGAGCTGGATAAAAATGTGTGAATGAGAAGCATATAATTTCACAAAGAGTTTAGGACTTGTTGCTGCCAAGCAAAAGAATTTCTTTGATTTTCAAAGTGAAAATATTTAGTATAAAACCTATTAACCAAGAATAAATTGAAAACATAAATTCATAAAATTAATAGACATGGGTGACAAACATTCCTTACTAAGAGCAAATCTCTACAAAATGAAAGCTAATCTATTGAATATAGCTCAAAAGAATAAGTATTCTCGTTAAAAGTTTGAAATTTTGTTTAATTTTTTGTATACTTAATAATTTAGGAAATTAGCCCAGCCAAAAAAGTTGGTTTATATAATAAGCATTGCTCTGACTGGTCTCTGTAACAGGGATTATGACACTCATCCTTTTTGCTCAATGTAATAAAGATCTATAGGAAAAAAAAAATAACTCTGTAGGCCTTATCTTTATTGTAGAATTAAAATTGTGTATCAAATCTTTACAATAATCCCCAGATCCATAAAATAATTCTCATTTAGATTTAACAATACTGCCAAAATGGGTAAAAAGGTTAGGAGCAGACCAAACCTATATATGCAGTGTTCAAAACCCACAGCATTATTAAGAGAATGACAGAATTCTTTGTCAAACCGCACTATGTTCCTCAGATCATCTAAACTCGGAGTGGAAATATGTGATTCACAAACTCAGCAGCTGGAGAGCACCAAGGAGTACACAGCTGGAGCAGGACACCAGCTGGGCCCAAGTTCAGAGCTGGAAAAATATCAAGATTGTGGTGCACCAACATATCCTTTCTGTGTGATTAAAGGTAGCTACAGATTTCAGGGAGCACGTTTAGACACTCACCCATTATAAATACAATTTACAATGAAGGGACAATTCTGCATCAAGGAGGAAAAAGGAAATCACAGTCAAGAATAGCCAGATTTGGGATGGTTTATGTGCGGAATCCTTTACTGAAGTATTTTCAATTTAATTTTCCTTGCTACTGTCTTGGTTTTGAAAAGACAGGTATCTGCTAAAGAGGGGCAGTGTAATAAACAGGGCAGGAGACTTTTCTCCTTTTAAAAGCTTTTATTATGATCAGCCCAGGGTGGGAACCCGACGGGTCGAGCACACGCCGCCGCTGCTCCCAGAAGCGACTTGGAGGAGGAGGTGTGCAGCCGTTTCGTCCGCTGGAGTGCAGGCAGAGCCAGATTCACGGTCCTCATGGGCGATCCCGAAGGCTTACCCTGGCTCTGAAAGTCTAGGGGTCCCTCTCTGGGCAATGTCTTTGAGAGTTAGCGTGAAGGGGTGAAAACTGCTCAGCCTTGGGAGGGGGTAGTCTTACTCTTTGCGTAGTCCATCTATGTGTTTTGGTGGCTCAGTTTAATAAAGTCTTTCTGTTCTGGAGCAATCTTTTCTCAAATTTTTCTCCCAGCTGGCACTGCATCTCCTCTATTTGCATGTCTGCTGTTTTCTCGTCTTGTATTCTTTGGTTGCCATGGGAGGGGGCAGCGGCAGTGCTTGGCAATTTGATGACAACTTGCAATTCCGCAACAATAGCAGGGTGATTAACAAGGGGGGGGGGGACATTTAACAAGGAGCATTGAACTTAACAAAGACTTCATTTTCAACAAAATTGCCTTGTTTATCTCAGGCAAGGCCTCTTTGGAATGGATAATTCAAATCCCCTCCCTCCAAATTATTATAATTTAGAAAATTAAAATGGCTTTCAGGCAGAGATATGGGGATAGGAATAACAGTTCTTTACTAATATGTATAACAAGGCAAACAAACAACAACTACTACAGCATTAATAGTGAACAGAACCAGGGACCTTGAGGGCGGCTTTGTTTCACAAAACACGGGGCAGTCTCGTCTCTTGGGACTCCGAAAAAAGCACCAAGCTGGAACGGTGAGGGATCCCGGGCTGGTGGGTCGGATAAAATCTGGAGCTCCGTCAGTGGTCACTGGGAGGGCAGGGATGTCCCGACAGGACGGGGCAGTGTGGGGCCACAGCGTAGCAGAAAACCTCAAAGCAGCGCTGAGAAAACAGTGGTGGTGGGACAGGGCCGGGCCAGCTCCAGCAGGGCAGCAGGAGGAGAGCTCAGGATTTCCTGGGCACATGAGCAGAATGATGGTAGCTTTCCTCAGGATCAGACCCGATGGTGCCAGTGAAAAACTCCCGCAGCAAGCAGCAGCCTGACAGTCCTCTCTCCAATGCCGAGAGCAAGAGAGCAAAGCTGCCCCCAGCCCCGTCTTTTTCCTGCCCTCAAAACCTCGCGTCACCTTCCCCCTCTGAGAGAAGCTCCCGGAGACAAAAGAAAAAGAGTAGCCAGTGCTATGCTCCATCCTTTTGTCCCACCTGAGTACCAATAAGTACCCAGTAGTTAATTGCCCAGCAACTCTCTGGAAAAGATTCCATAGGTTAAAAAAAAAAAAGAAAAAAAAAAAAAAAACAACCCAAGAAACAAACCTAACCCCCAACAGCTATATATAAAACAAAGTTTGGAAAACTGCTCAGGGTAGCACTTTTCAAGTGCTTCAATACCACATAGTTTCTTCTGTCTTTAGTGTTTCCTGATAAAAGCTTGTGCATGGATTCAGCTTGGATTGGGCTTTGAGCAACCTATTCTAATGCACAGTGTTCCTGCCCACACCAGGAGTCCTGAGCGGGGGAGGGGGTTTGAGAGCACAGTCTTTAAACCCTAATGATTCAGTGATCCTATAAACACCTGTTTTGCATTGGGTGACTTCATTCAGCATCTTAGTAGAATTTCAAATGTGTGCAATATTTACCTTTCTTTTGTGAACAATTTTTTCCTTCATATTAACCAGTATATTTTTTTCATCTCTCAATAATTCAATAGCATGAATTGTCTGACTAGAGGCTTTCCCTTTTAAGATTTTGTGGAGAAAAAACACTTAGAGTTAGGCTTATAGTAGCAAGTTAAACAACATTCAGAGGCAATTCCAAGTACTAGAGTGCAATTTTCTGAGCGTTTGAGCAGTCCTAATTTTTGTTGTGCCAATTAGAACATGACTAAATAATTTCTCATATGTTTTATACGATTTTACATCATTGAGTAGGACAGTCATGTTTATAATGAAGAAATTAATTTTCTCTTATCTTAACAACCAGTAGATGAACTAGATAAATAATTCTTTCAAGGTAGGAAAGTTATTTCCCTGTCTAAAACTTAAACTATCCCATTCCTTCCACATGGAAGGAAAGTTTCCTTTCTTCCATTCTAAGTTTTCTGAAAAGGCTTTCTTGAGCTTTATAAGTGAACACAACCAGCAAGAAAAATTGCTATGGTTCTTGTGAATAGGTTGAAGAGCACATCCTCTTCAGCTGTATATCATGCAAATGAGATTTCACAGGATGTTGAAGCTACTTGGCATTCTTTGGTCCTTAAGGGGGTCCTTAAGGGGTATCCTTAAGGGGTACCATATAGTTCAGAAACTAGTTATAACTGAGTTGTACTTGGGGAAAGACAACACACTGGAGAAGTGACTTAAACTTTTCTTGTCATTCTATCAATAACTGTGTAATATGGTTTTATCAGTAATAACAATTTGATCAGTAAGATTTTTTTTAACTGTTAAAACTGCTACCTTTTTAACAAGGTAATGTAAAGTACAGTTTGTGGGCTTCTTTTCTTAATATTAAAATATTAACTGCCTTCATGAGCTTTCATGGATGTTCCTAACAGTTATTTTTTAATGTCCAATTAAGTTTCTGAGAGCTGTAAGGGGCAGCTGGGCAGACTGGTAACAAGACAAAATTCTATCCATTTTGGGATATGGAGACTTTTTGGGTTTTTCTGCTTATTTTTTCTGAAAATGAGATCAAAAGTATTGAGGCAACGGATTGAGACTGCCAAAACAGCCTTTGAGTATTTAGATTGAGTTACGTCCCATGGTCTACATGTAACATCAGCCACCAGAAACTGCAAATTTCTTTGTAGCCTCATTCTGTTTCTGCCACAGAAAGATGGGTTGATACCTCACAACATAAGATAAAATATTTTCAAGATATAAAATCTTAATGTATTGTATAGATTAGTGCACCATAAGGAACAGGCTTAGCTGTTTCTAGCATTAATATTATTTGTATTTATTAATATTGTAACATATAATTTTGCACAAATAAATTTTTACTGATTTCTGCATAAAGAAAATATCAGACAGAGCAAAAATGAATGTCACTGCATCTGCAAGCAAGTTTTAATATTGTTCTCAAGTACTGCAGGGATAATTCTTAAAGCAGGTGAAGAGGAATGTTCTTACAAAATAAATCAGATAAACTGTACTGTTTTATTTGGTTCATGTCTTACCAAAAAAAGTCAAATCAAGGAAGAAGACAGAGAGAGAAAAAAAATACAGGCTCTTAGCGATAATTGTTTTATTACATAATTAAGATTTAATAGCAGGCTAACGAAGAAATAAAATTTTCATAAGGATAGACTTTGAGGGTAAAATACTCACGACTTTTGCTGATTTTTGTAGACATTTTAGTAAGGCCCCAAAATCCCTGCTCCCACGAACAGCTTCTTATAAAACTCAAAAATTATTCAGTTTATTCCAAAGATAAAAATATTTAAAAGGAACTTACAAACAAGATAAAGGAAAATATACAAAAGCCTGAAATATCCCATCAACTAGTTTTACAGACAGAATCTGTGGGGTAGTTATTACCTCTCTTTTTCACTTAGAGTATATAGATCTTTTTCCATATATTAAATTTTCATAGGTTTTCATTACACATGCAAGTATAAATATTTACTTTTCTCAGTGCCTTTCCTTTTTTCTTTCCTTTATATTACTCCTCTGAAAACTGTTTCAGAAAGACAAAATCAATGTTTTAATTAAAATAAGCAGGAAGAACTGTGTGTCACGCAGCTCATACACATCAAATCAGAAAAAACTCCTTTGCCCAATAAGAGCCAGATGCTAGAGGCAACCTCCAGGATAAAAGACACTGTAAAGACAACTTGTTATCCTTTAAACTCTCTAAGGATAATTTTCATTGCTTTTAATTAAATGCTTAGCCCAAAGTATTTTATACACCTTACGTGAGAGAGAAATATTTTGAATCATAGCAGCTTTCAGTTGCACAGAACTAAAACCAGAGCTAAAGACAGTTTTGGAAGTATCAACCTTTCAACGTGCAGCCTGATAAAAGCAAATATCTGTTAGGATTTAAAATTTCAAAAATATTAATCATTAATTAAGTGAGGAGGAGAGAATTATTCCAATGGTTACGGTACAGTCTGGGAGTCCCAGCTGCAGTCCCAGCTCCATTAAATAGGTCAGGATTTCAGAGCAGGTAGGACCAAGTAAGAAAAGAAAGTGACAGAACGCAATACAATTCCCTGTGTATGAATTTCCTCAGGTGGTAGGAGACTTTGGCTTACAGCCTGAGAAAAGACAGTTGAATTCAGGCTATCAGCATACCAACGGATGTAAAAATAACCACAATATACAGAGCAAAAGCCATATCATGATTTTGCCCCTTGAGGAAATCTTTTCACTTTGAGAAAAAATGCCTGAATAGTTTGGGGAAACATTACTCAATTAAACAATCAACTATTACAAAAAAAAAGGAAAAAGGAAATCTTATTTATTCACACAAGCCTATAGCTTATATAGACATTCACATATAAATATTGTTTATAGGTGTTTTTATATTTTGCATTTATACATAAGTAATACAATGAAATGTATGGGGGAAAAAAAGGATGAGCAAACTAGCATCGAGCAGTGAAAAACAAAGGGTGAAAATAAAACAATTCTGGGTAAAAAGGATTGTTTGGAATAGAGAACATAGCTCTTTTGAGCATATTAAGCGCTAGTTTCAATCTCCTGTACAGAATTTAGCTATGCAGAATTGTATATGACCCTAAATAGAAACATACCAAGAAAAGCAATTTTTCTCTTCTTGGCAAAAGTGCTTTAACAAGGCAAATTAGAGTCTCACCAAGGGTTGAGAAACAAACGCACACAGAAAACACACTGCTTGACTGAAAATGCACAGAAAGTAAAAAATACCAGTATAAGTTTTCACAAAGGACTTCTTTAATCAGTTTTTTGATTAAAAGAAAAGGGAAGAGATCTGCAATACTCACCAATATCTGATAAAATGAATTCAAATACTATCCTATGATTATACTATATAAACTTTTGATTGCTACTAGAAAGAGGGGCATGAGCTAGTCTACAGGAACTAGACACCTATCTACATGAACATGCATAAAGAAGCAGACCACTTAGCCAGAATGTTTTCTGAATTGCTAGAAATGAATGGTTTTTTAACTACCATATGCAGAACAGAACAGACATATCATTATCCAAATCATGAACAGTTACAACATTATCTTTCCCTGCCTTCTTTTATTTTTTATTTTTTCTTAAATATTTTGCCAGACTCTGCAATTTACCATTGCAGATGTACATTTAACTTCAGTTGCAAAGAGTTTAATAAACACAGAACATGCCAGATAAACACAGGAATTTTTTCAGACACTCAAGTACTCACACTGTTTTAACTCAAACATGATGACTGTCATGTCTCGGCATCTTTTCCTCTGTTGTCTAGGCTGGTTATATGTTACGAAGGCATGATAAGCTATGGAAGCAGTGCTGGTAACTGAAACTGGTTGCAAGGGCTGCTGGCAGAAGGACACACTCATCAGCACAGTCTGGACCTCACTACTTTGAACTGATGGCAATAGGCTGTGGGAGACAAGGCCAAAAGAATGGAATTATGGTAATTTTTCATAGCACACCTTGTACAAGGGGCAGAACAGCTAAGCCTTTCCTAAGCTTAATACCTAACATTTTGACTCTTTTGATTGGGAGTATTCTCTACCTCTTCTCTGAGACACAGTCTCATCTGCTTTAGCAAATCTTGCACTAAGAGGCTGGACAAGGCTGCAAATATCTTTCTATTCATTTCAAGCAGGTAATATCCTCCAAATGGCTTCTAATCAGTAGCCTTACCTATATAAACTGTTTGTAGACTATCTGCTGTAAATGGAAACACTTATTTTCTATCTTTTGATCAGCAATACATCAAAATATTCCATATCGCTGCCTAAAAGCTCAAAGCTCTCCACATGCTTGTCCAGTCTGTGACACTTGCTGGCAAAAGGGAGTGTTCAGGATACACTCCTGGTACCATGGTATTGAGTGTATAACAAGCAGTCACAGAAAAACAGACAGGTAGTTATCCAGACAGTCAAAAAGAGGAACCTGTCAGAACCACAACAGAACACCAGTGAAAATGAACTTAACTGACTGAAAGAAGGATTACATAAAAATGCATTGCTACACAATGATCAAGATCACAGAAATTCACAAACTATTTTCTCCAAACGATTTTTTTCTGAAGTAATAAAGCTAGAAGTCCAATTCCACTTAAAGTGGTAAAACAGAATGCAAATTTTTCACCTGAAGGTGTCTGAAATTTCTTCCACATCATTAACTGTTTCAGCTCTCTGTGAACCAAATCCAAATGAAAATAAGACCAAAAGCAACATGTGTTTTTGCAACAGGTTTCTTGGCATCATTTCAAATTTTTCTCCTCTTGAGAAGTATGCAAGGAAAAATTTTAAAACATTCTAAAATCCAAACTGTCAGAAAAAAAGTCAGTGCAATAAATTAGGAGGGTTTTTTTATTGCTCTGTGAAAGTACTTTCTTGTCCCATGCTGTATTAATTTATTACATTGCAGAGAGGATAAGGGTTTAAAAACTTATTATAATACAATCCACCAATAATAAACACAGAAAAATTTGTTGGGTTGCATGCTGTTTCAAATTTGAAAAAAGTTGCTCAGTAAATTAAAATATAGTGTCTTCACTTCATCCTTTGGATGTCTTCTCATGCCTGTTTGAATAAAACTATAATTATATACATGCATTCATCTTTTGTTCATTTCTGGTTTTTTGTTTTCTTGTTTGTTTAGTGAGCTTAGGTTTTTTTCTTAACACAAAAATTCATATGAAAATAAGGAAGAAATTTTAGAAAAAATATTGGCCATTCTCACTGATATCTAAATTAGAATTCAAATAACAGGCAGTCTGTAGGTTTAATAACCAGAGAAAATTGTTGATAGATCAAGAGAACATTTGTCCAAAAGAGACCAACTTTTGTCACGTATGTGGTTTAACTCACAGAACTGTCAAACTACATTTCCAAGATGAGTTGTCTTTAGGCAAGCCAAGAATTGAAAACTCAGACTGTTTTTTCTAACAGCACTTTCATACTAGCTACAATTCAGAGCAATGCTACAACATGCACAAGAAAGAAATATTTAAACAACAGTAAAGGACTTAATAAGAAAACTCAACCCTAATTTCATAGGAAAACTCAAACTTCCTAATTACCTACCAGAATATACATTAGCTAGGACTCAGATTCTTTCCAGATGACAGCCCTCACTGGATGCCCCTCTCCTGCCAACATTTTGTGTAAAGAAAGACTTAAATTATCATCCTTTGCCAAAAGAAAACTGCTGCTCAAAAATCATGTGCAGGTTGTGCCAATAAAATGAGAGGATTCCCCACAGGTCAATTCTGAACAGGAGCTCTAGATAGTGTTTGACCAGAACTCCCAAAAACTGGGTCATACACTACAGTGGGATACCAGCCCAATACCTTACACAGTAGGGAACAGGATCAGATGGTACGATTGAAGGCAATTGAGAAAAATGAGGACACATCTGTTTCTGCAGGCAGTGTTTACATATACAGACACCAAAGCGCACCCTCAGCCTTTGGCCATTTTGTCCCACAAAATCTGGAGATTCACATTGTGGTGCCAGCCTAAAGCCTCTGAAATGTAACCTATACAGAACTGCTCTAAAACTTTGTGATCACTTTCTATTAAAAGGTTCTGTGTCATAAACCCCCCTCCAAAATAAATTTTAAACACTAAGTATCAACACACTTAAATATATATGGGCATATATACTTTCCACAGATACATCAAATTATTTTAGCCTTCAAATTGGTTGTGAGTTCAACTGCCTAGGTTATCCTCTTTCTGCAGTCTTTCTGCCAGTCTCTGTAAGATAAAAAGTAATGAAAAAATGTCTATAAGGCTACTGTGCATTAAGCAATCACCTCAGCCTTAGCTTAGGAAGCAGTTTTGAACTCTTTTGCCAAGTTACCATCTGAGGGTCACATTTTTGCTAAAGTTTTGGGCTTCCTCAGTTACAGCTGAATTAGGTGTCACATCCAGAGGCAGCCAGAGGGCCACTGGAGAACAGCCATATCATGCAAGAACTTGAGAATGGCCTGTCAGTCATTTTGTCAGTCCAACACCAAAATTAATCAACAGCTAACTAGAGCAAGAGAAGATATATAGTCTTAACCTGGGAATCAAACAGAGGCTTGTGTGTATATATTGCTTCCTCCCATCCCTGTCCCCAAAACATGCATGCATAATGGCAAGGGGATTGCTCTCTATCCTGGAGGCAGATACCAATTTCTGATGTGCAAGATGCTGTTCCCCTATCAGCTGCTAGAAGGGAAGGCAGTCCTAGAGAAATAGGAAATCAGTAGCACAGAGATACTGAGACTTATGCTTTTCCTCCTTCAGTGGTAACATGATGCCCAACAGACAGCTACAACTACTTGAGGGAAGCCTGTAATCGCAAGATACTGCAGTGTAACAGGAATATTTACATGTAGCCCTCAATTTCTTAAATTAATGTACTTCAGGGCTAAAATACTCCAATATGTCTTTGCTGCTTTCACACACAAGAAAAGAAGGAAAAGGTATAATGATTTTCAGGCTTACTGTAAGCTACCACAAGAGTCTTTGCAAATATGTGGAAAATGCCACCCAAACAACATCTTTTCTCAGTGTTGTTTGCCCAACTGTGCAAGAAATTTCTTCCTACTTCGAGTGTCATGACATGGAAACAGATCTGAGAGAGCAAAACATAGTTAGATAAAGAGCATGAACTATGGAAAAAAAATGTCTGTTTAGGGATGTAAAGGACAACAGGTCTTCAGGGAGAAACAACAAAAAAGAACTAAAATAATTTTTTTTTAGTAGTATGAAAGAATTTTAAAAAGCAAAATCAATTCTTAACACTAGTAAGAAATTCTGCTTAAGAAGTGTTACTTTCTGCTTCATGATGGCATTATTTGAAATAGTTCTTTGAATATAGAGAATCACATTTCATTAGCATAAATAAAGACTATGGGAATGTAGAACTCTTAATGTCTGAAATACAAGGCAGATACAACGCAGTCTGTCTCTATATTTCTCCAGGTAAGGTGCATGAGAATTTCACCAATATAGATTGTTCACTACTCAGTGCTAACCTTTTCATGCCAGAAACATGTAAATATTATTAAAAAATTATTATTATCAAAAATATTATTAAAAATAATAGCAGAACTTCAGAATTCTAATAAAGTCCATCCCCAGGTCTACAGTCATGAAAACTTTGTCTTAACATGCTGTGTCTTCGATAATACAAGTGCAAGAGTTAAAAACTCACTAAATAAAAATCTTAGACATCTTTAAAAAAAGCCATGGTTAGATTTTAGGTGATGCTGTGTAGAAACAAGAACACTGTCTGAGCCCTTTTTCCATAATTTTGTGTCATTTATTTCCATTTTGATTCAACAGAGTTCAACATACAGAGATGTACTAAACCTGAACATTGTAAAAAATTCCAGCACTATATTAACACTATGAACCAATGGAAAAAGTACAGATAACTATTGTCAAGTAAACATCTCATTTGCCGAATAATATAGTTTGGTTATTCATAATAGCTTCCTCCAGCAGCTAAGTTAAATTCGTTAAATTGGGATGGCAGGGAGCTCTGTTCTCTTGAATGCTCCTAACTCAGCATTCAGCATAGCTAGATGAAATATAAGTTAAATTCCTATCTGCCTAGCCAGACTAAACATTCAAAATCTACTGGTAGTGCTGTGGGAAAGCCACAAATGTGGCTTCCTTCCCTCTCTTACTGTTCCAGCACTTACTTGACTGTGATCAGAGCAGGAGTTGAAGGGGACAGCAAAGGGAGAGGTGAAGGACAGCAAGGGAAGCTCCACTCTGGAGACCTCCAGGTGGAACGCTGTTTCAGCTCTCTGACTGTGAGCCTTGCAGCACTCCCTGAAAGCAGGTTTAACTGCTGGTCTGGGAATTGCAGAGGAAGGGGATTAGAGGAAGGGGATAAGAAAATTCCTAGCCTGAGTGGCACTGCAGATCTTAGCTACAACAATATGCCATGGTGAGAGGCTTTCAGGTAAGATGGTTTTATCCCATTAAATATTTTTAAATATTTTAAAAGTCTATACTACTGCTGCATACAGATGTTCTAATTTTTAATACTGATCTGCAATGAACTGTTAAGCTAAATGACAGAGCCATTAAATTAATTGCAAATTTTGATGGTTTTAATATCGCCAGAAGCAGAATAAACACACAATCTGGCTTCAAGAAGCTGAATTGGCTACAATGCAAAGCCTGTAATCTCTAAGCAACCAGAAGAAATTAAAAAGAGCTTAAAAATTTGAGCTTTAAAAAATACTGCAACACCTCAGAATACTATGGATTGGTGAAGGGTGTTGCATCCTGGGACATGCATCAACAGAAATTATAACTTTCTTGCTTTTTTCAATAAGTTTAGCAATAAAAATGACTTCAAATGACAAAAAAAAATAAAGTATGGAATTAAAATATAAAATTCATCTGATTGCGGTCAGGTATAGGTATATTCTGAAAAGTAGATAATCAAAGGAAAACAAATCCACAACATGGAAGATCTTAGGAAAAGAAAAATTTCTAGTATCTGGTCTAAAATGTCTTCAATAGTTTTGCAGTACTCACAACTTTAGTTTAGTATTTTTTAATTAGGGCTGGAAGCCAAGAAAATTTGTATTTAGGGTTTAAAAAATTCATGACATATGAATCTCTGTGAATATCTATGTGGCAGAGCTACAAGACTTGTAAATTGCCATCTTCCTCTGAGATCTGCTCCTATATGTAAAACTAATCTTCTTACAGTGATTCCATACATGTACATATTTTTAATTCCATTACTATTTTTTATCTCTGCTAAATGATAATAGATCATTAATATCTCTTTTTTGAATGTAGCATTCATTATATTTTTGTCCATTAAATTTCTCTTTTTAGTTATCTTTTATATTCTAGATGATTTAGTGCTTGAGAAGTACTTCATTCCTTCAAGAGTTTTGTAAATTTATACCACTTTCTAGTTCTTCTTTGTAACACATCAGCTTCATAATAACATATTACTGCTCCTTGATACCCAAATTTTATTGAAGCAGTAACTAAAACTGGGATATTTTATATTTCTTGAAGATTAGTAGCTAGACAAGGCAATATATCTCCTTGGAAGTAAAAGTTTTTTAGCTGCTGTTGGCTGTTAAACACATACACACGCCCACCATACACTTCTAATAATTATTAAAGTTTTATAAAAAAATCTCCATGACTGTTGGGCTTTGGGAAATTGTCATGTGTGCAAATGTTAGTTTTCTTAGAGAGTCTTCTTGGAACAGGTATTCCAGGGAAATAATTTGAATAGCAGCAAGCAGTTTAAAAATTGTATTATCCGTGAGAGTTAGATTATAATGATGCTCAGAATCTTAGATTTCTCCCTTCCTATGTTTTATTATAGAGTTTGACTGTGCAAATCTTTAATATACACCATCTTAAATAAAATGTCTTGGAGGGGCTAATTGAATTAATTTCCCATTATTCTAAGATGGAAGTTTACCCACATGGAATCTCTCCTTCAGACGTCTGCCATGACACAGCTCTTTCAGAGCTCTTCTCTGCAGCAACAATGGTACAAAGCATACCTGCAATTTCAGCAGAATACAAAATGACAATAGCAAGCCTGGGGACAGAATAAGAGCAAATTTGTCAAGGGTACACCTCAAGAGTTTTAAAGTTCAAACAGTAGCCAGAATCAGGTTTACGTGATTATCAATTCACTCTATTTTTAACCACAATATATCTCATACAGAAAGATATCTTAGAAATTACATCCAAAACTTCATACATAGATTTTTTGCAACTCAGTCTATACTGAGCTACTAAATTGTATATGTTTTCAAATCAGGAATTTCTAGTGTTTGTACCATTTTAAGATAAGATATTCTAAAAATTTAATAATATTAGTATATTTTTAAAATATGACAATGACTAATTCTTCCAGCTCTATAATTCTCTGACATGCCACCAGGGAGACAGCAGAGCTGCCTATTGGTATTCTGAGTATCGTTTCAGTCCAGAAAAAAGACATCTACAGCTTTTACTACCCCCATGCCTGCTGCCACAGAAGATGCTCTTGTGACATAGAGAATATGCATGTGCCTTGCTCTTTGGATACCAATAAATTCCCTTTACCTCTTAAATATTAGGGAAAAGGATCAGTAGATTAAATAGAAAGTTTCAAGTGTTACCAAAAAAGCTGCAACAACAGCAGAAGCAGTTCAGTTACCTCACAGATTAGAATTGTCCTAGACTTTACAAAAATTGGTTATCATTACTGCTGATATTTTAGGCCAAAATATATGCTCTTGTCCCTGCACTATGCAGAATTTAATTACAATAAGCTTTTGCAGACAAACCTCCATACTGCAGGTGCTGGGCCAGCTGTGATACAAAAAACTCTACTAGTGACAGGAACAATAATAAAAGAACATCAGTAAATAATCAAATAATATTTGATAAGTAAGTGACTTATGCAGTGAACAGCCCAAAGGAACTTAAAAATATGTATCCTTTCAAAGGATACATTCATACTAAATGAAAAAGCCAGAATTGTGTCTCACAGACAGAAAAGCAAGAGCTGGTTCAATACACCTAGAAATTCTACAAAACCTAATGTTAACATTGATTTAAGTGCAAAGCAAAACTAGTAAAAGAATCAAAGGAAAGAAGAAAACTTACCTGGAAGTAACAAACAAACACAAAACAACAAACAACCACAGACATCTTTATATGCAACAGAGAACAGGCTGAGAAAATTGGACAGAAAAGGTACAGAAAGAAAATGTCAAATATGAAGATTTTTAGTCTAATAGAAATTATCTTCAAGAACAGAAAAAGAAATTATAAATATGTAAACAAGACTATGGAGTTTTCCATCTGCTTAATATAATTTCACATCTAGTAGCATAAATCCGAAGTGCTCTGCCTTAAAAAAAAAATTTGAGATTATTTATTTAAAGGGTCATTAAATATTTGAACTGTTAGGAACAAACATTTTTGCATTTATCTTTCTCTGCAGTACATTAGATTCAAATTCAAAAAGATATTTTGATGTTAAGTAACACAAACATTAATGGAATTAAAATATCACTGATCAGGTTCATAATCAGGTTCATAAACATTTCTTAAAATGTAAACTATAATGTTGGAAAATTTTGGAAGAAACCAATAAATATTTTTAACCCAAATAGATAAATCTTTGTCTTGTTGAATGAAAACAGTTCTTCAAAGAACACTTTGCTCTGAATCCCCTCTGAATTCTCACAAGATGATGATGATGATGATGATGATGATGATGATGATGATGATTGTGGTATTATTAATAAAACTGTATCTCTCACAATCTGGTTTTTATCCATGTTCTCATTTAAATCCATAGTTTTTCCTCTAAGGATGTGAACTTAGAATGAATCTATCAGAAACCATCCTCCAAATTACAAAAGCTGGTTACAGGTGTTTTATGAAGTGTTTACTATGTTACACCTTTTCAATCCATAAATGCCACGCACCAAGGGGACACACTTTGTAACCTTGCTTTCCTCTGTCCTGTATAAAAAAAAAAGAAACACACAGCTTTTGTATCACTTCCCTTTCTCTATCCATGATAGGTAGAGACAGTAAAAGGCACAGAAAGGATAATAAACCCAGCTGATACAATACAAAACAGAAATGCAATCAGCATATTGAGTGTTTTGCAGTTACTGTGATTAGCTTGTATAGTGCAGTATAAATTCCTTTGATGGCACTTGGAGCTCTTGCTCAGGGTAGAATTATTGAGGCTTTTGTTCACCCAGCGGCTGTCTGGAAAAATCTCCCCACACTACGTAGGCCTCAGCATTTCACCATGGATTTGTGATGCAGTTAGAATAGTAAAGACTGAACCTTTTTTTTTTTTTTTTCCCCAGCAGTAAAATATATCATACAATAATGAAAATTGAAATTCAGTGACAATATTTGTACACTATCTAACAAGACTGGTAATGCACCACCACCTCACAGAAATGCTTTCTTTAATTGCTGCCAGTCCGGCCTCCCTCTCTAGAGGTTGAAATCCTTTCATACTGACTGCCAGGGAAACAAAAAATACTGTGGACTAGAAGCAAGCATCTGAAAGTTCAGACTGGAAGAGTGGACCCGGGAGCACTAGAGAACACAGCATAAGAGAAGAAACTGCAAAATCTCTCACTCTGGAGAGTTAATGGAAAATATTTGTGCCAAGAAAGATGGCATCAAGTGTCCATTAATTACTACAGAGAGCACAAGAGAGATACAAGAAAGCAGACACTAATGGCCACTTCAGTATACATTTGTTCCAAATTCACCTACAAAGACATCCTGTTTACAAGTTTTGGTGTAATTTTTTGTTGACCTAAGGCATAACTTCATTCAGATTCAATAAAATACAATACAGGAACAGAGGCAAGTTAACAGGTGAATAAAACTATTAGTCCCACATAAACAACTGTGTGGCAGCAAAGATTTAATACATTTTTCTGACAATTAAGTTTTCTACAAATGTCCTACTGTCTTATGCATTTTCTCACACTTTCTTGCCTATTTTTCATCTCCTTCTTGTTGAGACGGTTTCTCAGTCAAATACGCAGGAGTTCAGGACTGCTATTATGCCACCAGCTTCCTGTAAAACCCTCAGGCACAATACTAGTTTTTGTTAAACACTGAATAATGTACAATCCATGATAGACCAGCCATAAAAATATTGTATTAATAATTTTATGAACAGTAAAACACATGAAGCATGGTGTTGGAACTAGAGTATCGTTAATGCCTCTTTCAATTCAAGCCATCCAATTATTGTAAGCTCATACTTTCAGTAGCACCGCCTCCTAAATTCTAGTAAAATGAAAGGAATTCAAATGCCTAAATCTTTCTGGCTTTATTAATATAGGTTTGTGGTTTCAAACTTAATTCTGATTTTCTTTACCTTGTGCTCTTTTTACTTTCAGCAGAAAGAATTTGGGACTCCTTGAAGAAACATAATAAACAGTAGAAAGCCAGGAAAAGAAAAAATAGTATTTTACTGACAAGTAACTCTGTGTAAAAGTAGTTATTTCACAGTGCAAAAGTCTTCCTACCTAGTGCTAGAATGAAAGTGGTATATGTTGTCTCTTTCAGTTCTTCAGACACTTTCTAGTTTTATGCCCTTTTCATAAACTGCTAGAATAGTCATCTGTCTTAATTTTTCTTTCAAAGGAACTAGCTAAGAAACTTCTGTCATTTCAAAAGCAGTATATCACTTAAATCTGTAGCTAATACACTCTTTGAACAGCATGCCAGTGAAGGATAGCTGACTCCAAGGAAGGCTTCATTTAACTTCATCCATTTTTCAGGGAAAATGTCTGGTGATTATTTAAGCTGCTATCAGCATTAATAGCCAGATAGATAAACACATTTTTTAGATGAGGTTATAATTTCTCAGTTTCCTCTTTGCAGTGGCTGATTAAGGTGGACTATTTGTGCTTCATATCTGCATTTTCTTACTTCTAAATATTCTCTTGCCTTTTTTTTTTTTTAACTCAGAAAAATTCTGATTCATACTATAAGTCTAATGTTTTCTTTTATTTCCACTTATGCAAAGGTTGACAACTCATAAGGGAAAAAAAGACCACTGAGAATTAGCAACACCGAGTGGTTTTAATGTACATACTGTGGTTAGACTAATTCCTGGTTTGAGATGTCCTGTAAACATTGACAAGCAAGAGCTTACAAGTTTGCCAAAAAGTCAAAACACATAAAACCCCTTTGAAATTTTTAAAATTCCTATTTAAATATATGTCTATAAAACCCAACAATTTTGCCATTTAGAAAACTTTAAGTCATTTATTTTGACACTGTAGAGTTTTCTCCCTTGGTAGCATGCTCTCGCTTGGGCTGAGCGTTCTCAGGACCTGATTTTCACACTGATATTCTGTCTTGCTGTACCTTGGTAACTTTAGATCTTCATTTTTAAAGTAAACACTTCCAATCTAAATACAGAGGGCAATTCCTTGCAGAATTGTCCATTAATTCCACGGCTGAAGAGCTTCAGTGTACCAACAGGGTAGTAAGCAACCTAAAAGTAGTGGTTATCATTAAACTTTGAAAACATCCAAACACAAGTTATACAATAGAGGTGAAAAAAGCAAGACCTGATGACACGACACAGTTTTTGATCTTTACCCTGAAGCTTTGATTGCAGCCCATTCTACCTTTTTGTTTTTGTACTGTGACCAGCTTTGAAAGGCTTCAAGGTCAATAAGTTGTACAGCCACGTTAACTCTGCAAGAGCCCATGCCTGGCCCTGTAGCAATTTTGAAGTGCAAAAACATTTCCACTGGAATTTTGATGTGAGCACAGAAGAGGTGTCTTAGAAGCTGCTGTGAAAAATTGTAGCAGGACACACAGAGGAAGAAAGGAAAGAGCAGTAATTTAAATGTGAGATCTCACTTTTCATGACAAAATAACTTAACGCAGCAACTTTTTCTGTTACAAATTTTAGCTTTAGGGAGTAGGGATTTAGACAGCTATGAAAATGTGCATTCATTAATTCAACTTCAGTTCTAAATCATTCTAAGTAAGTTTCAGCTTTGACAGTTGTCTTATCACACTAATTTCATATTCAGACTAATATTAAATCTTACAACCATGGTACCTTACCTTACCCTTGTTGTGGTTTGACTGACACTGGCCCAATGCCAGGCACCCATGAAAGCCATTTGTTCACCCCCCCCTGTCATAGCTTGGCAGAGGAGAGAAAAAATTAACTAAGGGTACATGAGTTGAGATAAGGACAGGGAGAAAATACTCCAGAGGCAAAATAGGTTCAACTTAATTGTACAAAGTGAATTTATTACTAACAGAGACAGAGGAGGATAATGAGAAGTAAAATAAAATCTTAAAAACACCCTTTTTCCCCAGCCCTTCTCTCCTTACCACCAACAGCTCAGGGAGACAGGGCATGGGGGTTTGGTTAATTTATCACCCAAGATTTTTTTCTGCTACTCTGGAAGAGGAGTCCTTCCCCTGTGAGACCATAGGTTTCCACCCTGGGGAGACAGTTTTCCATGAACTTCTCCGGGACGGAGAGGATTGTCTTCTTCTTTTTTTTTTTTCAGTTAGTGTAGCTAGCTGAGGTGGAGAAAGTTTTTTTTCTCTTTTTCTTTTCTTTTTTTGCCTTTCCTCGGAACTGTTTAAATCTCTCTGGACTGAGGACCTGGGGGGAGCACCAGGGGGCCTCCACCTGGGACCCACCCCACCAAGACCAGCCCTGTGCAGCAACTTTTTTCCCAGCACCAGAGGGACTGAGAACAGAGCAACCACCTTCAGAGGAGACCTTCTTTCTAAATTTGTCGTCTCTCCAGAGCAGCACAAAGTTCTTGGGTATTGTTCAATTTATTGTGCTGGAGAGAGTTTTGCCTGTTTAATAAACAGGTTTATTTCCAGTTCTCTCTGAGGAAGTTTTTCCTGAACCGGTTGGGGGAGGGGAGGGAGGGCCTCTTAGGAAGTTTTCTTCCAAATTTACCCTGAACCAGGACACTTCCACATAATCACAGAATGACAGAATGAGGGGAGTTAGAAGAGAGCTCTGAGGTCATCTAGTCCAGCTCCCTTGATAAAACCAGTTCACCCAGAGCATATGCACAGGATCACGTCCAGGCTGGGTTTGAGTATCTCTAGAGAAGGAGACTCCACCACTTCTCTGGGTAGCCTGTTACCCAGAGAAGTGCTCTGTCACTTTGAGTTGTACCTCATATTCGTATGGAACTTCCTGCGGTTTGGGTTGTGTCTGTTGCCTTAAAGAACCATTTGATTAAAGAGCTGTTCCAAATACAATCTTGAATTCTAACACTTTTACTTGCTGTAAATATCTGTTTAGAAGAATATAGAGGTGTTTTCATGGGGGTTTTTTCTCCTCTTATTTTTTTTCCCTATTTCTTCACACAGGGAACTAAATGGTACACATAGTGAATGCCCATCCTAATCAGGCATGGTTTATTATCTCCAAGCATTATTATTAGTTACAGATATTATAATTGTATTCCAGTCATTCCAAATGGTGTCTGAAGATTACATAGAAATAGTATTCCCAAAATTACATGATTCCATACCTAAAGTTTCTTTTCCAGCAACAAAAGATATTTCAGAACTTAATTTAACAACATGCTAAACAAAATTGAATGATCTTATAGAAGCACTATTCCATGTAATTAAACAATAATGCCAATAATTAGATTTCATTTTGATCCTAAGAGAATTATGATATTTGCTTAGGCAGAAAAATGCAGAGTTCATTTGGATCTTAATGTGGTATTCTGCAAGCATTATAAATCAAAGGAATATGAAATATTCAAACTATTCAATGTAATACAACTGAAAGGTGAAACTCTACTGTTGTGTCACGTTTTGCAATTTCCCATCAATTAATCAATTTTGATATTACAGGCAAATCAGAGCATTATATCTATTAAAATATGTATGAAAAAGAAATTCATTATAATAAGGAGAAGACTGAATGCCTACTTAATACACACTGACACACTACAAAAGACAAATAGAGTAGACTGGAACTCTGTATGAAGTGACATTCCCATCTGGGTTCTTATTGCATATTATAAATTATAAGGAAGGCTTGACTACCCAAATGTCATATTCTCAAGCGTTGACCGTTTTTCTTGAAAGTATACTTTTTCTTCCCCCTTCCTAAAGGATTACCAACTTATTAATTAATTAATTAATAGTCTAAAAGCATAGTTTTAGTGCTAGGTGGTAAGGGTTTACATGCTTTTCCAATGTTTAGCATGTTACGTGCCATCCAGCACATAATTACCCACTTCTTCAACTGCCATTAACAGTCCTTGGCTTTTTCAGACTGACACTAGGGCATGATTTAGATAACTAAGTGTACCTTCTTGGAACTGCAGAGAAGCAGGTTCAGGAACAAATACCACAATTTAGGTAGAACAAGAATAGATTAATAGAGGGAAAAAAAATAGCAGCAGACAGAAAGCATCAAGAATTTCAGTAATTAAAGGCTGAATTATAGAAATATTTAAAGGAGCACAAGTCTGGAAGATATTTCATGTGAGATTATCTGAAGAAAAGTGGAAAAACACTCATGGGTAGGAAATTAAAGGGCTCTGAAGAGGAAGAACTAAAATCTTGAGGAGCAAAAAAAGAAAAGAGTTACGAGTTCTTTGGGAGAAATGCTGAAATTCAAGCAGTTGGGGAAATTATTTTCTCTGGCAAAAGCAGTGTAGAGGAGGAAGAACCTGAGACAAAGTGCTGCAGAGCAGACCACTGCAGAAGCATGTCTTCTGCAGTAGGGACCTGCAAGTAGTTCTGAACAGCAAGGCAGCACAGAGCCACCACTCCTGTGGTGTTCCCCTCCCTGGGACCTTCACGGGACTTTCATGGACCTATGGAGCTTGGCAGCAATGAGCTGAGGTCCTCCCCATATCAATCTTCACATCCTTCTCTCTCAAGCACCCTACAGCTGCCTACTTCGGCTGTTTTCTCTTCCACTTTCTGGGACATGCCATGGACAACGTCACTACAACTGATAATGAAGAGATGACTGTGAATTTGTTCCATTACATCAATTCCACCTCCAAAATAAGAAAGAAATAGAAATATACAACTCAAGTTCATGAAAAGTAGCCTTGATCTAGTGTGACCAGTGCATCAAAGTAATTCCTGACGTCATCAAAAGAGATATTTTTGTTACAGAAAGCATTACACATTGTGCAGAATAATAAGAAATAATTCACATAGAAGTGAATTACATTTCTGAAGTTGTGTAACAGCAAATATAAAAGTGGCATAGAGAAGAACTAAGGTTGTGTCAGGTTTTCATGTCTTCTTTGGTGTCCAATGTTCTGCTACATTAGACTGAAGTATTTGGGGTTTTTGTGTGACCATTATTTCAGTTTATATTGCCTTTAATCCAACTAATTTGGAGCGCTTTATAGCACAAAAATAGAATATCACATCAAATCAACATACAAAAATGTTAATTAAAAGCCCTACCAAAGAGAGATTAAAAAAGGTCAAATGTTGTGCTTCTTAATAATTCATTAAAAATATTAATAGCATCAATCTGAATTTTGCTTACATAATGGATGAAAAAATAAGCATACTGTCCAACCATGAAAATTAAAGTTAACATTTTCACATTGTTTTTCCCTGTGAAGCTTACTGCAGGGATCAATTATTTACACCATGAACATTTTGGTGTGGAGCTAAGACTTTTCACAACTCAGTGCAACATCCAGAAATTATACTAATATGGAAGAGCATTCCCAGACATGCTATATCAAATAGCATGAAAAATAACGTTTGTTTTACAAAGCACTTTTCTGATATAGTGAAGATCCCAAATGTGGAAGAAAATCTTGGTGATACAGAGCTTCACTGAATAACAGGTTGAAACTCCAGATAGCACAGGATATTGATAAAGCTACATAGCAGCAGGCAGTTCCATGTTTGCACAGTAGCAGACGTAAGGAAATGAAACACAATTGTATGTAACTCCTGCAAGAATATAAGACTGCAAAGCTGATGATACTTTTTGGTCTTTTGTAAAATATAAGGATCTCCAGCACTAGAGGAAATTAAAAGAAGATTATTATAGTAGGACTTTTTTTTTCACTGCTAATTATATTTACCATTGTATCTAGTTAAGTAAAACTTTCTCTCTCTGAATATTTTAGGTCTTCTGCCAGGATACTACCCACTGATATGCAGCAGGAATAAATTTTAGATTCCCTGAATTACTATAATTATATATTTTTTAAAATTTGTTTTCTTCTGCAAAAAAAGTTCTCTAAGCTGAGAGTTTTAAAAGCCAGTAAGGATATATCTCATCTTTGAAGTACATAAGGAATACAAAACTTTCCAGAAGTTTCTCTTTTCCTTTTTCTCTCCTTTCTTTTGCAGTTCATAGGTTTTTTTCCTATACAAGTAATGACAAGTGATCCAGAACTAAGGAAGTTGAAAGATTCACTATTTCTTATCCAATCTACACAAAAATGTAGGTTTGTTATTGGTAGGTTTCATTTACCATAGTTATTGCTAACTTAACTTTATGATGTACAATTTAGGTTGATAATGACACAAGCAAAGTAGCATTTCCCAGTGTGGCAGCATTAAAACTAAAATGCTCAGGGGCCAGAATGTGTTCAGGACCAATATGCTTGGTCCAACTAAGAATCAGTAAAACAAAGCACAGACAATAAAAAATCAGCATGGTATGGCCATACCCAGATTACAGATAATAAACCTGGTAATTATGAACTACAAAATGTAAAAATAAATCATTTCTTCACTTGCAAGAAAACACAGTTCCACCAAAGCTAATATCCTACAATGATACAAATTGCTTTTTAAAGTAACTGCTACAATAAGATTCTGCTATTATTGAGTTGATTGAAATCTAGCAACTGTAGTTGCTCTCTCCAGCTGAAAAATAGTTCACTACAAAATTATTTTCATATGAATTGATTTCCTGTTTCCTTAGAGAAATATATCATTTTTATTGTGTGAAATTACTTTAACCAATAACAGCTATCAGAGTTTAATTAATTTCCAAACAAAGCCTTACGTTGTAGGAGCTAAGATGCAAAGGAAGAAAAATGTGTTACTGGGCATTAAGTGGTGCCCCAATGCAAGTCATCTTCCTCCTCTTCATGTCCTTATTAGCAGTCTCAGAGTTCTAGCCCATAACTTTAACCTCTTATCAGCTTACAACTGCTCCTCTCTCCTCACTAATGGCTTCAAGCACAGAAGAAAATTATACTTTCTGGCTGTTCGGTCATGGTCCTATTACTCCTTTGTACTGCTTTTATTAAAAAGTATAGCAAACACTTTTATGGGGGGTGGCGGGAAACAAGCTTTATTCTACAGCAATCCAATGAGTAAACTGAAATTGTTACGCTTTGCGATGAAAGAAATTCCCTCAGGCACCCTAGGAAGCCATACAAAGAATTAGTATACTAAAAGCTTTGTTGAAGGAGTTATTTTTTTACAAAGAGCAGCATTTAAATGATGGCATTTTTCCTTTTTGTTACCCGCCTGAAACCTCAGAGAAGACCACTGCCTAAGTATCAACAACAACTTTCTTTTAAATTAATTTAATCTTTAATGTGTCTTAATGAAAGCTGATCAATAAGCAGTTGGCACACATTCAAAAATCGGAGTTGTTTCATTCAATATTGGTCAGAATGAATCATGTTAGTGAAAACTGCCCTTTTCACATTTATCTACAAAACAATAAAAGATTGCAGGAAGGAAATCATGTGACATTTTATACCCATCATCTGAGAGGTACTAATAACCTTTGGGGCTGTTGTGTAACCAGGGTTCATCAATCCTAATCAACTTCAGCTCTAAATTCCCCTAAGGTTTGAACTGGCAAGAGCAAGGGAAGGTTGGCTCAGCAAGAAAGATCTTGCAGGAAAAATGTCCATATTTAAGATCAGCACTGTGCTGACGTGCTATATTCTGTCATACAGACAGTGACATATTTGCAAAGAGATGGGTGTCCGCTGGACTGTGCCCAGATTTGGCACAGCCCAGAGGCACCTTGTTGTAGAAAGGCAGGAGGAGGGAAGAGAGTTCCTACTTCCTACTAACATAAAGTGTGAAACTACTACGCAAAATGCCCTAAAATGGGCAACAGAGAGCTAGATGACAGCAGTACTCGGATGCATCTCACAAAAAGTAGAAGCATTAGGCCACTTAATTCTGCCTGGGAGCTCTGGCAGCCTTTATTTATGTGTATTCCTCTTTGACTAGAGGCAAAATATTTCTGCACAACTTCTGATCTCAAAACAGCATAGTTAAGGTCAGGACTGTAAAAGGTCACACTTAATAGATTTTGAAATATGCACAGCATTCAACACTAGCACAATTAAAAAGTATCCAGTTCCAGAAGTATTTCCAACTCTACATCAAGAGTAAAAATGCCAGCAAAGAGAGTGAATAAGGCAGGACTTTTAATGCTAAAAGCACAAGAAAGAAATTGTAATTCAGAGATTCTTTGCAAATATGATTTGCCTTCCTGGTCAACCAATTAATCTGGAAATAGAAAGAAAACGTGACGCAAAGGTTTTTAAGAACCTCAATGTCTTGTGACTTTTAAAGATCAACCGACATAATTTATCTAAATTATTTCTAATTATTTTTCATATCATAAAACATCAAAACCTACATCTCAAACTGGTTCTTGGAGATGAGATTTTATCAAAATCTACAGTCATGAATTGCCCAACTCCACACATTCTCTATACAGCTAGTGCAGGGGAGAAAGTGAGAGGTAGAAGCAGTCTCCATTCTTTTTTTTTTTTTTTGCCTAAAGTTGTATAGATTCTAGTCTCTGTCATGCTTTCATGATATCATGACTGTTCATTTCCAGAGAGTTATGCTAATGCTCAAATTACCACTCTACTAATCAAAAATCAGACTCCTCTTTATCACAAATGACCAGAAGGAAAAAAAGTCATACTTATTTTACTTAAGGATGGCAATCTAAAAAGATTACAAGGTGATAAGAACTTCTTGGCAATTATAAAACATGAAAGATCTTTACAAATTGACTTTTAGTTAATGCTGGCCTTTGGAGCATACTGTGCCTAATGTTCATTACACTTAAAAGTGAAACTGAGAGACTATTTTTATAATTAAGTGTTTATCCAATTAGATGCATCTTTTGTTCTTTTATCTTTTCTTTTTTTTTCTTTTCTTTTCTTTTTTTTTTTTTTTTTTTTTTTTTTTGCCCCACACAGATGACATTCTTCTCTGATTCTGATTCTCTGATCACTCCAAAGTGTCTGGCCAGCTTTTACTCTGACATTTCTTTGAAACTTCACAGACCTCTTCGTTGAGACCCATTTTCTACATGTGTTCTAATGCAAAGGATATTCCAAAACAAACTGAAGCTGTAAGCACATACATCACACACGTCTGGGCTGGTTGATTGTGCACAAGTTTATATGCACTTCAGCATATGCATATAAATATGCTTCTCTTTCCACATGTGTGTGCCGAAGTGTAAATATCTCTGTATATAAACACAGTACAAAGGTACCCTTAGGGAGGAGATTTCTGGTGGATTTGGTTACACATGGGACAACTTCAGATAGTAGAAGTCCTCATAGCTGTCTAACCTCCAAAAGTATTCAGGGAAATTACCTGGCCTGAAACAATTTCCAAATATGATATCTTCAGCGTATTACAGACATACTTGAAAATGGCTGAGCCACTGGAAAAGGAGCTGCTCCTGGCATTGAAAATCAAAATATAAAACACATTCATGTATGAGTAATTTAATCTAGCATGGAGTAATTTCTATTTCCATGTCTCTAGCAAACCCATTTGACATTCAGAAGAGTGTTAGGCCAGAGCCCTCCAGTCAAAGAGTTTGTTCTGCCCTCAGGAGCACCAGCATCGCAGTCCTCACACAGACCAGCAGGCCTCTCAGCCAGCACAGCTGAGCAGGCCCACACCGTCTGGACTGCTAGGGTAACCCTGATGGCTGACCCCTGTACAACCACACAACACTGAGTGCCTCCCTCTGCCCATTAGTATATTTAGCAATGCACTGTAAACATAAACACTGTAAACATATTACAGTTCCATTTCTTCCAAAATTTTATATTTTTATTAGTTGTTCCATGATTCATTTTGCAAAGCAAGCATCAAAAAATATGTTGATAATCCTTCTGGTCTTTACTACAGTCTTTAATGATCACTGTATGAATTATCTAATGTATGTTATAACATGCAAAGATGATGGTAAAATAAATCTATATCATATTTAGTAAAAGCCTAGGTAAAAGCAGTTTTGTACAATTACAAATAATTTTGCTTGAAAAACTTCTAAAAATAAGATAATTTCAACTTCTTAGGGAACAGAGAATCTTACAAACAACATTTTTTACCTTTACTTCTTGTGATGATCATAAGTTGGAATTGTGAGGAAATGATTGAAGTTCTACTATTGTGTTCTAATATAGCTTCAAAGGAACATAAAATCTTCAAGAAGAAAAAAAAAAAGACAACAAAGAGTCAAGTACCCCAAAAAGGTGACATTAGCAAAGAGCTTCCCACAGTAAATGCCCAGTCATAACAAGTTGTCCATACAATAAAGAAACTAGGGCAACATCTGTGTAGGAGGTAACAGGCAGTAATTCTGATCCTTTACTAACTGCATGCTCCAGCACAAATGGCAAGGGCTCATGCTTCTGGGGCCACAAAGCACCTTCAGCTAGTGCACTCAGTTCTAAACAAAAAATTCTGTGCCAATTTGGCCCCATAAGAAACCTCACCACACAAAACCCCTAATTTTCTGTTACATTTTATCTTCGTTCTGTCTGTTCTGTTGGGTTAACTTCATTTTGAACTCATTCAGACTGCCTGCCTTCATGAAAAAATTCCCTGCAGGAAAGAATTAAAATGTTGGGATATGTACATTTTTCATTCACTAAGAAAAGGAATTCTTGCTGAATTTTAAAATCCAGTAGAAATTCTCTCTTCTTTCTATATATGAATGGTTAGAAAGTTTTACTTAGATCATAGACAGTTGCAAGCCTTTAGTAACCATTTTATATCATAAGCACTAAGAATCCCAGCATTCTTGAACGTAATTAAACAGAGCCCTGTCAATGGCTTTAAATAAAACCTGTTACTTACTGTGGTTTTGAAAGCTGTTAATTTTCTTAAAATAATACCACATGTGTTTATAGTCAGAAACATATATTAGAATGTTTTATGCTAAAAAATATGTCAATTACACAAACCAATAATCATAACTGATTTGGCAATTAGCAACAATCTTGCTAATTATATGACATCATATTTGTGAATCTTAGTTTCATTATATAAAGACTGAGCCATTTTCCCACTCTGATTTGATACTTTCCTACACATTCACAATGATCATTATCTTAACCCTATAAAGACTATCAGCATAGATTTTTAATATAGGAACAGTATTTCTACCTGAGGCTTCGCATAATTTATTGACTCCTATAATTAAAATTTGTACCAACAGTGTTAATTATTAGGGGGAAACTCATTCCCATTTCATATATGAAAACAGGGCTGATCTGTTAATTAGGTCTATAAAAACTTGCATTTTGATTGGGTTTTTGAATCAGCAACACATAATCTTTTCACTCATTGAACCGACCCAGAGATCACTGACTGTGAATGAATCCACCTTTTGCTTTTGTGGCTACCTTGTAACAATGCTTCACTACCCTTTAGAAGTCAAAGCAGTCATAGACTCACATGAGGGTTGTGGAAGAAAAAGCTCTTAGGAAAATCATTTTGCAATATCGGTTATGAAAGCAGCAAATGTTTTTCAGACATTTCAGAAGTTACTGAAACAATAATGAGTAGAGGCAGAGTGATGCAATTCACAAACATATTAACTGTGTGTTAGTGAGGCATGAGTCCTTTTCACATTATGTAGACTACTAAAGCTCTTTGGACCATCCACAAATACTTCCTCTACACCCACATTCAGGCACTTCTGTTGATCTAATTTTTCCAGAAGAGCAAACAGCTCTGCCAGACATAAGTTCTCAGACAGGCACATGCAAAGACAATTTTGGAGGCCAAGAGCTATAGACATTGATTCATTGTTCCATAGTAACTTAGATATTTACAGACAGAAAGACCTATCTTCAGTCTGAAAGCCTGGTTAATATTTTTGCATAGTTGCAATACTAAGATAATTATTTTTCACCTTAACCTCTGGAGGCAAGACTTAAATATAAGTTATTTATTTTATATAAGTTATAATTTATTTTATTTTATATTTATTTTATATAAGTTATATTAAAGTAGAAGTTTTGGCTTGGAGTACAACCTTATTTAAGTTTTTAGACATCACTACAACAGAAGGAAAGAAAAAGCAGTTGACATGAGAGACCTGTTTTGTTTTCTCACAAGAAACATTTTTAAACTAATCACGAATTTCTGAATGATTCTTGTGTTTTGATCTCAATGGTATGAGTCATCTGTTTGTTCTCTTTTCTGTACTTATCTTTGATGACCTACCTTGGTCACCCTGTATCCAAAAGCAGTAATTCTGTGGTGAATCACCACCCAGGATTTAGATGTTTCCAATGAGTCGTACTTAACCTTATAGAAAATACAACTCTTAGGCTACATAAATTGTGCACTGCAACTATAGTGGGTTTAGAAGTCCATGTCTGGAAAACAGAATTATATGTTTCAGTGATAGAAATCAAATAAAATGTTAAACAGTAGTCCCTACTTAAACTCTGTATAAGTAAATCCAGTTTTTTAAATTCAGTTAAAAAACATTAGTCAAAGTACGTGTGAAGGAGAGCACCCATATAATTTTTTTTTCCATTAGTGGAATATAGGCTTAGCAACCTCAATAGCAAATAGTTCTAACATCATGCTCTCCATCTGCAAAGACTGATAATATCAAAAACTCCCTCCCATGACACAATTGAATTCATATCCAGGAACTCAGGATGAGCTCCGGGCCTACATTCCAGAAATTAGGCCACTCCAGACCAGTTCAGGAAAATTTATTGTATTGTATTTCCTTTCAACTGCTCTTCTTTGCACCTCACTATCCAATGCTAAATATGTTCCATTATAGAAAAAATTATTTGTAATCAGATCCCACAGACTCGCATGTGAAGACCACCTGTAGATAATGAGAGAGTAGGCTAAGTGGTTGGTTGGTTGGTAGGTTGGTTGGTTGGTTGGTGTTTGGGTTTTTTATTTCCAATCTTAATTTAAAAAAAAATAGTTCTTCAGAACAATGAATGTCAAAGAGACTGAAATTGGCAAATGGAACCAAATAAGGTAACAGGGTTTGCTGGCACAATGTTATCAAAATAATTTGTAATGCTGAAGGGTGTACTGGGGTTGCTGTTAAACTGAGGTATAACCCCTGCAGAGCAGATTCAGACTCTAGTCTTGATTTGTTTGGAAGGAGTATTCTGTCTGCTCTAAATGCCTCCTAAATCTGCCATATCTGAGTCCCTAATAAGCCTACTTTCTCCATCAGTGAGCACAGCACCAGTGAGACCCTGCCTCTATTCTCACTCATTACTGTTGAGACTGAGAAAACTACTGAAAATTGTTTAATTTTCTGGAAGAAATAATGCAACAAGACACAGAGCAACAGAGTATCTTACCTGCATAATTTTTGAGGACCAAGCAAGTTTTCGTTTTTTCAGTTATAGTAAAACTTCAAACTACTTTAACAAATGTTCTGTAAGAATTTACTGATTACAGTGATGTACAATAAGCTTAAAATATAGCTTTCTTCATTTTAATCTTTGCAGAAATATGAAGAGAGGCTATTGACTTTTTTACACAAATTGCTAGATTGCTTAATTCCTGAATTAAGAAAGCTCAAACTAGTAAGGCTTTAAAATATTTAAATGTTTTCAGATCAAAATATTCAGTATCTATCTTTGGTACATTAGATGTGGTTAACACTAGAAATTATACATTTTCTTGTTAAGACACTGACACTGAAATATTCATCTTAAATGCTCACCTATGTTTTCAGCCCCCTACTTTCAGCTGAAAGAAACAATGCATTTACACAATATAAAACTTGCAAACATAAAATACAAAAAATTGGTAGAGCTTGCAGGTGTGTCTGATGCAAAATACTTCTGATGCATACATATACCCTACAATTACGCATTGTTGCTGTTACTGTTTGGACATTAAAATGTACCTGGACAGAACTGCAAGACAGTGTCCTACTCAAAGCTAAAGATCACATATGTCAGAGTATGTATAGTTTTTGTCAGCGTACAGTATAATCTTTTATAATACTGCAATACTTCAAATATAAAATAAAATATAATCACCTCAAGATTGCTCACATTCCAAAACACTAAGTCAACTATTGAGTTGCATGCTGTATATTCTAATACAGATAGGAAGAAAAATCCGGAAAATTAAGTTGTCTTGGACACTGATACAACAACTATTTGAAATAGTCCTGTAACAATAATAATTTTTACAATTGGAGTTCTGCAAAAAGGAAAAAAAATATTTTCTCCTAAAAAATACTGAACCTCATCTTCAGCCACAGACACTATATTAATCCTACATAGTTATCCATATGATAGTGATTTTTTGTTAAGTTTTTTAAAAAATTGAAAGCACATGTATTTACAGATCAAAAGGATACATACAACAGGATTTTCATATAAATCTTACCTAGCACAATGCTTTAAAAAAACCTGATTTCTTTCCTAAGTGGGCTGTGGTTGTGGAGTGCTATTCTCTCCTACTACAAAATTGCAGATGAAAGAGAGACACTAAACCATTTGCCAGTGGCCACACTTGGGCTCTGAACTAAATGTGGATCTTCTAAGTAATATGTTAGTGCTCTAAGTGCTTAGACAACCATTCTTAATCTGTGGAGTGTGAAACATCAGCCCTTTCAATCATGAAAATACTTTTCAAAAAATAAATAGAACATAAGTGAGAAGTGTGACTATGCTGACAGTGCTTGTTATGCTACGCTCACACAGGGGTCAAAAGCTACTCTTGAAAAGTATCTTGAATTGCTTCCTCTGTCAAACCTCTGCAAAAAATAATAATAATTTAAAAAGAAGAGGCTGATTAATTCCCATGAAATGTTATAACATTTATAACTGTTATAACAGTTATGGTTATGCTCCTGCTTGCCTCCATATTTTATCTTAATTTCCAGAAGTTAGCAAGAGTTATAAGTATATCCCACTTTCATGTGGTATATGATGTCACCAAACATAATATAATAATTCACTACCCTCCTTCCATTTATACTTTCACACTTCTGGAAGGCAAACCTGGGTCTCTACAATGATTTTTTTTTTAATATCTGAATGAAGAGGGTAAACTGGAACTCAGAGGTAAAAGTCTTCCCAACACCTCTCATTTTTAAGATACTTCTAGGACCAAACAGGAGATAGGCAAAAGGAAATTCAACAAGAAAATTCTCCATAAGAGTGTTCTGCCCTTGTTTAACTAGTCAAGAAAACAAAACTTTAAAAAAAAACCCACCCCCCCCAAAAAAAAACTCACCAAAAAAAAAAACCAAACCAAACCTCAAACATATAAGTAGAAAGAATAAGTGGAAGCTGAATAGAAAATGTCACACATTT
This sequence comes from Acrocephalus scirpaceus scirpaceus, assembly GCA_910950805.1. Classification (NCBI taxonomy): domain Eukaryota; kingdom Metazoa; phylum Chordata; class Aves; order Passeriformes; family Sylviidae; genus Acrocephalus; species Acrocephalus scirpaceus. The sequence continues at coordinate 52,801,844 of OU383776.1, forward strand.
CAAGCACACTCAATTTTTTACATACCAAAACCATATTGAATTTAAAATTAAATTTATTTTTAATTTCAATTAAAAGATGAAAAACAGCACAATTTTAATACATTATCTATCTTACCATTTAAGTTATTACAGTTGTAATTTAAGTTATTTCAACATAATACAGCTTCATCCTGTCTGAGAGGTGGTTTCAGGCACATGCTTTGAACCCAAGGCAGTTAGATCTCAAATAACAATCTCACACTTCTGCTGCTGGACAAAATGCTGGAGCTGAAAATCATCTTTCTTTTCCACCATGTAAGCCTGCTTATTGAGCTGACATAGAATTCCCTGGCTAGTCTAATATCGTTTCATATATTCCAAGAAAAAGTTCCATCTACTTTGAAAGAGGGCTTTAGGTGAGAGTTTTGTGTGCCACCTTCCACTTGGTTGCATAAATACATCTTAACAATGAAGGGACATGGTCTAACGTGACACCTGTAGCTGAGTGTTTGGTTCACGCACTGAGGTCTCCCAAGTGCACCACTAAGAAAAATGAATATCCTTTAAAAAGGAAACACAATTTATTTTATATTTCAAATAAATGGATTTTAATGTTTACTTCTAGAAGAAAAACCTTCAGTCTGTGAGTTTTACTACCTGGAAATGTACCTCAGATTAGGTATTGACATGCTACTGCCATTCATAAATCCTTTTATGTTCCAAGTATCTTTTGTTCCCATAAGGCCATAGTTCACAGTAACGTGTTTTTGTTTCCCGGGATTTCAAGTGCCTGTAAGGAAACAATTGTTCAAGCAGCTGTAGACCTTTCCAGCTAGACCTTAACCCCCATTCTGGCTGACTAAAATATGTTTACTGTTCTCTGCATGTATCAGGTTGGTGTAGATGAATCTCAACACACAGCTTAATGAATAATAATGAATACTGTGAGCTGAAGCAATGAATTCCAATGGCAGGACTTAAAATAATCACAGCCAACTTTAACCCTATGATTTTACCACTGTCTAGTTAAATCTAAGTTCAGAGATATCAGTTTGCAAATGTTGATTGATTCATTTGGCTGGTGTAGTTATTCATGTTTACATTCGTGAACTCCACGAATGTTAATAAGCTCCACAGGCAAAAAAAAGTTGGTTTTGTGCATACTGTTTCTCATTTGATTAGTGTGATGTAATACTGAAAATATTGTACAGAAAGCTGAATGGTTTTACTTTTCTGAGTTTACAAGAATTTTAATGCTCACAAATAGTATTTAAACAAGACTACTAGAGTCTCTGTCTTGCTATAAAAAATACATAAGGACTCTTATTTTCTTGCCTACTAATAGATTTATGTCTTTCAACCCAAGGTTGTGGGAGGGAAACTACTGAGCTACCATAATTTCTGAGTTTGTTTCTTGTCTGTCTCTATAAGATCCAACTAGAACAAGCCATGGCTTTGTTAAGATGTGTGCATCTACCCTGTGTGACCTTGATAAACTCCACCAACTTTTTTCATACCACACTTGGCATCTGTCAGGAATAACTGAATACTGCCAGTTCTCATCCCTAGGAACAGTCTTCTGGAAAGATTTCTGTGGAATATCAACACCTCAGACTGAAATTCTTCATTCAACAATGGTTCTCAACTCCCACATGTCTATATAATATAAACTGAGCAAAAAGTAAGCTAAGTAGGCTGTGTCCATTACACTGCTGGTTCTCTCTTTGACATCAACTTCTCATCACATTGGAGCACTTAATGGGCAGCACCTTGTAGGATACTAGCAGGCTAAGAAGCAGAGATCACCTGAGTACCAGGTTTGCTGTAAGCTGAGTGGATGTGACTTCTATGGCAGATTACTCAGAATTTGTACTTAACACCAGTAATATAAATGTTCTTTATCTGCATGATTTTTCAATTTTAGACTTTGAATACCTATTGTTTTGTTTTTTTTGTCATGAAGTTTGCAACATACAAAAGAAAAAAAAAAAAAAGACTTAAAAGAATTCAAGACTCATCATAATAACATTATTTATACAAAAGAAATTTGCAAAATATATATATATTTTGTAACAAGAATGTCATAAGTAAAAGAGTGTATCCAGACTGAAACAAAATTAACTTGATTTCTATTTTGCTACTTTTTGTTAAACTAAAGTAGTTGTGAAACCTATAAACATTCTAAAATAATGCTTATGACCATAGATGGCAATTAGATGAATAGAACATGATCTGCACAGGTTGTGTGTCAAATTCAACAAAACATGACATGCACAGAACTAAATTTTAGTCTGTTGTTAGAATAAGTTAGAGTTTCAACTCATGTTTTAATGGATAATATTTATACTTGTTCAACCTGGTACCTGTTCTACCTTCAATTACAGTAGGAAAAGATTCAAAGATCTGATAGTGTCAAAAATTATATTAAAAACCAATATGTTTTCCAAAAATCTGTATTACAAAATACCTCTTGATTAACCACACAGTAACATTATTTTTTTTAAATTGTAGTATTGCAGTATGACACAGTATTTGAGTTGCACTTAACAGCAGACTAAAATCTCAGATTCCCATGGTGATACAGATCCATACGTTAAACTACCACTTACTCCTACTTGCCAGCAGCTGAACCATCCATTCTGCATTTCCAGTACCAGGACTTGCTTTTATTGTAGCGTTCAAATATTAAGGCAGAGAACAGCACTTTCCCCATGGTTTCTGACTACCTGTAATTTCTTCAGCATTTAGAGGGCTTCTGGCAAGATTCTGGCTGTGGAACATTGCCTCTTTCTCCCTGTGCAGTCTTTTGTAGGAGAGCAGCAAACATCCACAAAATCCAGCACATTGGGATCTGTAAGCTGCTGATTAGAAACGTATTTTGATTTGAAAACATGAGAAAAAGTCCTAACGTAAGAAGTCTCTCTTCTAAATTTCTTCCTTCTCTAGAAAAGGTGAGCTGGTGCCTGACAAATTTCCATTGCCCCGTCAGAGACTGAAATGTTAATGTCTAACGACTCACAACTGACCATTTGCAAAAGCAGTAGGTGCTCTACTGAGACTAGGTTTGCAAAGAGCTGCCCACATGCAGAGAGGGTGACTACCCACCACCGGAGGCTGCCAGCTGGGTTTGAGCCAGAGAAGGGAGAAGGTCGATCAGATGCAGACCCTGTGAAGGCGGGATAGTGCTTTTTAACCTTCTCAGGTGAAAAATTTCTCCCTCTGCATTGGAAAAGGTATCAGGAAATTCACACATTAGCCTGAGGGTTTCCACCCCTTCTGATGGGGCATAATTGGCTCAGCCTCACTGACCTGAGCAGCAGCTCCCATGTCTTACAAGGCCCCCCCAGTCACCCCCAGACTAATTTCTGGGACCTTCCACCAGACTGCACATGATCCACAGTGCTGCAAGAAAGAGTGTAAAACTCCCCACCTGCCCAGGGGAAGAACCTGGACATTAATAATTAATATATTATTAACACATTGAAGTCTATGTTTTGGGGCCTTCTCTCATCTCTGGCAGATCAAGACTGCAACCATCACTTCAACCAAAGAGCACTGAAATTGCAACAACCGAGTTTCCTTACTAGATCTACAGGTGGTGATATCTTTCTTCTCTCCTATCTACTTTTATCCTTTTTTTCTCTTTCTTTTCCTTATATATTTTCTTAAGTGATATCTTTATACTTTGATATCACTATATTTCTACAGGTAATAATCAAAGCATCTACATTTTTATACTTTTATATTTTTGTATTGCAATAGATAACAATAACGAAAATGGCTACATACTTCCTTATCCATTGCAGCCAAATTGTTGTAAAGTAAACCACACATATACATATACATATACATATACATATACATATACATATACGTATACGTATACGTATACGTATACATGTATACATACATATAGATATATATAAAAATTTGCTGTTCAGTGCGGTTTCACTCTACTCTGTCTCCAGGAATCTATTAAAAGGAACCCGAGTTACCCTTTCCTTCAGGGGCAGGTAATAACATCTTCTAAGAGACATTGCTAGATGAAGCCAATGCTGTGGATTAAATACAACTAAATTTTAATAGAGAAATTATCTTTTATCAAAAAAGAAAAATGTCTTAGGACACTAGCACGACAATTTCTAGTGTATTCATCTGTCTTCGTCTGTATTCATAATATATAATAAGAATACCCATTTCATTGAGTTTGTATCCCAACATTTGCATACAAAAATCCTTTAATACAATGGCCTAGTACAAAGCCTTCCACTGTCCTCTTCTCTGTGTGTCTCTGCATTATTGGCTTAGCAACTCAGCATTCTACTCTTCCACTTCTTGGGATCCTCACAACAGATTTATCATTATCCAACTCCAATTTCAAGCTCGTTCCACTTCTCCTCTACTGATGACATAATGTCCAATGTTCAGTTAGAGAGTTTTCTCCATACATCACACTTTCTTCTAATGTTTCCTCCTCTAATAAAACCTCCTTGGTGATCCACAACCAACACAATCAGCCTGCAGCATTTTGCTTTATTTCCTGCTATTTTCCAGCTTTCTGGCTGCCACATCTATCTTCCTCAGGCTAGATATGGCAGTCAGCCTTACTGACAGATTTAGCACATTGCTTGTCCAGTTCCCCAGGCCACCCTGGTCTTGCCTAATAGATGTACTTGAAATAGAAATAAGAAAGAAAAAAAAAAAAAAGATTGTGAAGTAAAAAGTGAACGCTATGAAATACAATTAATGAATGCTACTTAAACACTGGTTTGAAATGGAGCTTTGGTCAATGTCATTGGTTACCAAAAATGATTGTTAACCTGGTGAAATATGCAATCAATAAATAACAACAGAATTCAATTCTGGAAATTACTATGAACTTCCTCTCTGAGAAAAGTCCGATCACAAACACAGCAACTAAAAGGCATTTATTCAGAGTGCTTCGAAAAGAGGTAAATCTAAAATTAGTCTTAAACCTTTATAGTGAGGAAATATTAAAGACTATTACAAAACTCCACAAAAAATAGAAAGCAACACGCAACACAGAAGTATAAAGTTGTTTAAATGAGGTTTCATCAAAAGCAGAATTAGGGCCACATCTAATTAGCATTTTCTTTAAGTAGCTTAGGGCAAAAGTCTTCTTAAAAAATGAAATATGTTAGCAGCTGCAAAAAAACCCCCAAATAATAATAAAACAGTCTACAGAGATTAAAACTAGTTTATTGCTACGGTCTGTAATTTGATAACTCTATAGAGCATATACATAAACACTTTCTAATTAAGGCATCAAGGTTGCGGTGAAATGATAACCATATTTTACCAGCTCATACAGAAGATCATCATTCAGCCAGTAGTCCCCTCCACAGCTCTCCAAACCAGCAACAGCTGCATTCACTGGAACCACCAAGAAGGTGGTGGTTGAATTAGCTTTGAATTCCTACATCTAAAAGCCAAATTAGGGGAAAGACAAGGAAATTAATTACTGCAGCTCAATATTCCATAACGGTTTGGGATCTCTAGAAATAGCCCCATGGGATAGTTTTCCACCAGAGAATGTTGCTTCTACAGAGTTAAAATATTTTGCAGGAAAACAGGTTTCATCAAAAATGCAATGAATAATCACTGGAATATTTACCTTTCACTATAGCATACTCAATTCAAAATGAAATTATATCAGAACCCAATACTGATCCACCTATCAGAGGTAAATGGTTAACCTCAAAGAAATGGCATCTTTTGATATAGTCAAAATTGGTTTTGGTGTATTTTATTTTATCCTGGATATCATAACTTTTCCATTTCTACTGAAGTAATTATTGAGCATGTCTCTTTCCAGACAGCAAAAATCACTCATCAAGGTTGTAATATGGAATAGTAATTAAAATGGGCAATACAATGAAAGTTTTGTAAACAAAGGCATATTTCTCATCGAGCAGGAACATAATAGGCATTTTCTAGGAGTGCTTGTGTAAAGATGTTGTCATAAAAGAACTGAGTTATCTCAGAGAGAACAGGAAACCACTGGGAACAGAATGGGAAATTATGTTACCTGAAGCTGTTCTTATGCTGGTCTAAAGCCGTTACCATACCTACCTAGCTAGCAGAGTGCACAGGAAAATTGAGGGAAAAGAAGCAGAATTTCCTTCAAATCAGAAGACACTTGTAAGGAAACAAATTTGAACTGGAAAGCTGTAGATACTCTATAAGAAAATAATGGCTGATTTGAAAACAACAGCAAGGTTAATTTTCAGGAATGAATACAAATGAATTCTCATTTTACTTCACTTTTTTTTTGTTTCTGTTATCAAGATAGAGGTGGTAATACAGAAGAAGGAAGGTAGAGGATGGAATTATATCCACACTGTAGTAGGAACTATGTAAATAACTTTCTGTTATCTCTTGAATTATTGTCATAAGACTTCATAAAGTGATAAATGGGTGATAAGCTCAGAAAAAAAGAGGGTATCAGAGACTACAGGAATCAGAAAAAATACATGCAAGTGTTTAAAGGAGTTGGAGAGCAGAGACATAAAGTCAATACAGCAAGTAATGTCAGAGGGGTTTTTCTGATGAAGGGATAGGAGTGCAAAGTTACATTGAAGGACATAAACCATAAGAGGAGCCCTAGGTTAATAAAATACTTGTAGCTCATACCCTTCCATGTGTAATTCACATAGAAGCTGTCTGGTGCTCAGACATTGTAACAAAGTAATATTGATAAAGTATGAAGGAGTATCAAGTAAAAATTTAAATATTAATTGAATATAGACTTTCCTAACCTATTAGGGTACTATGCATACATGTACTTTCAGTGAAATGCATGTTTTTTAATCTCTCCAAAGATGTGCTCAGCTGTTATGTGTGCTTTCTGTCGATATTTTTGTTCTGAGTCATCTATGAATTGGCTGTGTTTGGGAAAATATTGTTGAAAAAAGGATTTTTTTTATTGAACTGTGATTCTTTCTTGAGACTTCTTGTAGCTTAGAAAAAATTACATGTCCACATTACACACAGGTCCTCCAGAAAAAACCCAAATTGTTGTTCCACTCTTGTTTACCAGTCTTCAAAAAAGAAGCAGAAGTGTCTGAA
>OU383776.1:52809410-52849428 GCA_910950805.1 Acrocephalus scirpaceus scirpaceus
GAAATGAAACTCATTTAAACTCGTGAAACTCCACTGAATCCATTGAACTTGAGTGGCTCAGGCCCTCTTGTGAAACTTATAGCCAGGCCTGGCAAAAGTGTTATCTATAAAGGGTACAGTGCTATCTCTTGATAGCACTGAATGGAAGATGTAAAGTTTAAAAAAGGATTTTCATGTTCCGAAGGTGAAAAATCACTGGTCTCTGACATATATCAAGTGACTGGTAATCAGTAGGTTCGGCTTTATCTCCCTCTAAACAGGAACTTATGAATTCCAACAGAAGAGAAGATTATGTTGATTCCCCCACTACATAAATTTTTAAACATAAAACGTCCTGATGCTAGTACAGATATACCAATCTTTTATTCCATTGACATGTTTGAGATGCCAGGCTTCAGTGTACCAGATTTGCAAGCAGTGATCTTGTTGTTCTTCTCCATCTACCAATTCTGAGGAAACACCCAGCATGCAGAGAAAAACTTACCTTCTCTTCTTTATTCTAGCAATGATTTTACCTTTCTCAGTTACAAAAGTCTTCAAAGATGGGATGATTATATTTTTTAACAGTAATCTTGCTTCTGACTAAAATTTAAAGGTTGCATGTACACACGTGCATAGCTCTACGTCATGCAATACCAGAGCTAGGCTTATTAATAATTTTCCAGGAAAGATAAAACCATAAATAATGCAATACTAAAGATTTGATCAGAATAGCTTTAAATAATGCAAACTGACAAGAATATGTATCTCATTACATACATTATCATTACAAGGTAAACATGTATCTTCTTGGCTGAAGTCAGTGGTTGGTTGTTTCATTTCAGCCTTGGGTCAGAGGATATTTTCCAGCTCGTTTTTAAAGCTATTACTTCCAAAAGAAAACAAAAAAAAAAAAAAAAGGGAGGGGGGGCATTTCTTCCTCACTAAAATACAAAATCTGACCAGTTATCAACTTCATAGACAAGCAATATCTATCCTTGCAGATAGAGGCAGGGTCAATTTCTGATTTAGCATATTGCCAAGAACATCAAACTGGGACACCAACTGATAAAGCATTACTTAAAAACAAAGAATAATAGTAATTATATTTAGTATCTAGAATTACTTGCATGCAGATGTCACATTTTCTTTGTATTTTTTGAAAAAATGTGTAATACACAATACATGTACAACTGACACCTGATTTAAGAGAAAACTCATGGTTTTTCCCAGCACAGGCATTTCTAGTGCAATACATGGGTACAGTTTTTTTCTTATCACATAGTTAGCAGCAGCTGCTAATATTTTCAATCCCAAAAGAAATCTGGTAAAGGAACTTCTAGCTTTGTATTTTCATCTTTTATACTGCCAGAGCAATTAGCATAGCTTTGCATTGATCAGCAATGTTTCAGGTGAAAAAGCTGGAGACTTCTGGTGACATAACAAATTTCAAGACAATCATCTCATAAGAGAGCATCTCTACAATTCCTTCCACTCAAGCTGTCAAATAAAACATGGCTTTACTGCATAACTGGCATGAATTTCGTAACAAAAGAACTATCTGACTTCAGCGTCATTGTATATGAAAAATTACTGTGTGACACCTTGACAAAAGAAATATTCTAGTGCCTTGATACCATTATCTACAATAGCAAAATGCATAATACTTCCATAAAGGTGCCAACATTAATAAAAATACCCAAGAGCTGCTGGCTGCTTAGTTTAGATGTGATCCTAATTCTCAATAAACATTAATGTGCATAAATAGAGCTTGAAAGACCAATTCAGTACTTGATTTCCTCACAATTAATGACAAAGATAGGAAATTTGGACACTTTTCCTACCACCAATTGTACAAATGTCTCATGTGACTCTTCTCTGGGCTAGGAATGCCTCAGTAAGTTCAGCAACAGCTTTGACCTTGGTTTGACACTTGAGTTGAATATGTCCAGAATTGATTCTCATTTTCCTCCCGTGAAAATTCTGACCATCTCATCATGAACACCAAAAATTTTGTCCTATCAGTTTTTCTTCCCCAAAGAATTTCAGAAAGGCATTGACCAAAAATAAGAATTTCCTGAAGTATATCTCATTTTTACCTGTTTTCTCTTCTACAAATACACAGAAAATATTAGTTTGTTCTCTCAAAAAAAAAAAAATAGAAACAAAACAACAACAAAAAAACCCACCCATGATAATGAAATTTACATAGACAGAAAATCAGTGTTTTAGAGAGTGTACCTACCTGAAACAAGAATATGCTGCAGCAATACGCATTTGAAAAACTAAGCTTAGGAGAAAAAATCTAAAACTAACCTAATGCATGAATAGACAAAGAATTTTGTTATTTTGGCACTCTGCTGCTCTGTGAAAGGTCTCTAGTGAAAACCTAGTCAGCAGAAAAATTATTTCCTAAAAACATGAAGATTTTGATTGAACGGGAACATCCAGATTCATCATTCATTTCAGTTTAAAATCTAAAGGCTTTACTCAAAGAGATAAACTCTTGACAACCACAAAAGGATGAGTCCCATTACCTTTATCCTTTAAAAATAAGAAAAATACTTTTATTACAAGTCAATAAATGTATTATGCAAGATGAACTTTGTTGTGCCTAATAGTAGAATTTATAATATTAAGCTAAATATGTGTGAACAAAGAAGTCTTTCAGTATGTAATGTCATGAGCAAAGCCAGTTAATCCTATCTCGATTTCAAAAAGGAGAAAGTTTCTGGAAGATAATACACTGATGTTTTCTAATAAGAAGCCCAAATGAATGTAAAAGTTGCCTTTAAAATGCATGAACATCTGGACCATGCTAAATGAAAACTATGTTACATAAGCAAAAAAGAAATTTTTCTTTCTCTGTCTCATTTCTTTACTACAGAGAAATCAATTTTCTTGACACAGGTACACTGATGTAATTGATAAAAGTTTAGCTGGTATATTTCTCCATATATGTAACTTGGAACTGATGCAGCTTTGCTACAATAAAACAATAAAAGCTAGGCTCTGCCAGGATTTTAGTGGATTAGCCAGTTATAGGGCTCTCTGCAGAGTTTCTTTCCTCAATCTCTGTATATTGCTGAGCCAAAAATTTACATAGTAATGTAAAATGTTTCTTGTATGACAGCTATAACAGCAGGCAGAATTCACAATATCCAGCCAAGAACTAGGGAACATCCTAATCTCACATCTAACGCGTTAAGACCAATGGGTGCAGGTAGAAATTGTCATTCAGGTAATTTCTGATACCATTTAGAAAAATACTGAAGCTGTAGACATCTGAACACTGGCAGTGTTCAAAGACAGGTTGAGCAGCCTGGTCTAGTGGGAGATGTCCCTTCCCGAGAGGGTCAGAACTAGATGATCTTTAAAGTCTCTTCCAACCCAAATCATTCAATGATTCTATGATTCTAATATTTATTTCAAGAAATTTATATAGTTTCTCCAAACCAGTAAATAAGTCAGGTTCAGCAAATCATGTTGACAAGGCAGTCAGCTAAGGATGAGTCACATACCTACTAGTCATATTTGTATCATGTGACATTCCTGAGAGCACACCAGCTGCCAAATATGTATTGTGCTTTGTACCAAATCTAGTTCCCCATGCAGACAACTACAATGCATTCAGAAGCTAACATAATGCTGAAGACAATGTCAAAGGCAATAAATTTCTAGAAGTTTTACTTGCCTAGCAAATTAAGCAAAATTTCATCACCCTCTTTAAATTCTCAAGTAGTGAAATGCATACTCATAGTTAGAAAAGATTTTCTCTACTGTGAATCAAGAAACAGAGAACCTAAGAACAAAATAAAACCTGGCACTAACTGAAGTTAATAAAATCCTTTTTAATCACACTACGTTGATTTTGATACTGTTATTTATATGGAATCAATATTAAGCATAGAGAAGAATGTTTAAGACAAAAAAAAATTAAAATAAAGACTGTCTTCTTCTGAATCATGATATTTTGACAGAACTTAAAAATGAACTTTTCTATGTATTTAATGGAAGATGAACCACATTTTAATTTTCATTCTGAACCATGAATTCAAGTATCCATTTCACTGGGATACTTACACAGGGACTACAATGTGTAGGAAGGCATAATTTTGTGGTTGTCACTCAAAAGCAAATGCTGTGCAATTCATATCTCAGCATGTATTCTGGATAATCTGTTGGTACCCAAAGGAGACCACGGTGGCTCCAAGAGTATCGCCCTACCCCTCCTTCCACTGCAGTTTAGATCTGCTTCACTGTCATTGGCTGGGCGGGGGGAGATAGGAAAGAGATCCACATGTTCTGTCAAATTTCAGCCCCTTTCTCCCATAACATTGCCAAGGGTTGGCGCAGCAACTCCAGGATCTTCCTAAATAGAGACATTTCTGGGATGATGATAGTGCAGTCTAGAGAAGTAAATAGACTCCTTTGTCTTGAGAGAGGCAGTGAAATAAAGAGCACCACTGCACATTATTTTTCTAGTGCCCAGGCTAACCTTCATGGGAACTGTGAGAGTCGGCCCGAAGACCCTCAATTTTGTCTCACGTTTTTCGTCGTGGAGACTTTGGGGGGGAACAAGAGGGAAACCTCAAGAGCTGATGTAACTGCTACGAGAATTGCCATTTTGCCCAGGTGTGTTTGCTTAGGAACTGAGTTCCCGGACATACATCCTGCTGAAACAATGGCAGTCGCAGCATGCTACACTGCCCCTGCATTCTGTACCACCTGTGCCTGAGGTGTAGCAGCACAGCTTGCCCTGTTCTCCCCCTCCCTCGCATTGTGCATGGGCCTGGACTCCATCACGGGACTTCTCCCCCCTCTCATTGTGCATTGGGCCTAGACTCACGAGATTTCTCCCCCCACTCTGGAGAACTATATATTCTGCCTCAGAAGAGACCCCTTTTGAGGACCTCCCCAAAGAAGACGAAGATCTATCAGCTCCACGAGGGTTCTGCGAAGACAAATCTATTAGCGGCGCGCTACGAGGATTTGCGAAGGCGGACCTATTGGACTGCTGTGAGGACTTCGTCTCTCTCTCTGTGGTAATTATATCCTATCTGTCCTATCTCTCTTTTCTCTCTTGTTTTCACCTATGTAGCTTTCTTTCCTCAGTCTTTTTTCTTGTTATTGCATATCATTTTTGGTGGGTACATTGAATAAAGTATATCAGCTTTGGTGGGTACATTGATATTGAATAAAGTATACTGATTTTGATTAAACAGCATTTTTGGCCTCCTTTGTACTCTAAGAAACTAAATACGAACTTAGTTCACTTTGAACGGGTCGTAACAGGAACAGAGAAAAAAAAATCTCTAGAAAAACATTACATTCAAAAATGGTGGAGGGAAGACATCTGCCTGGGACTTTATACCTTCCATCTTTGGTTCTGTGTGATCTATCGTGTTCTAATTTTATTTTCCTTATCCTATTGTAAAGATGAGCCCCACATGAAAAAAATTACTCCCACTGTTTTCTTGGACAGTAGAAGAAAGTTTAAGTAGCTGAACTGGAGCAAAGACCCACCTAACTGTTTTAAAAGGTGGATGGATTAAGAAAGTTACTAGAGTAGCACAAGCTTATTTCTCCCATATGCCAGTCCTTCTAAGTTTTTTGGACTTCCTGACCCAATACTCATACAACATTGTCTTTTTGAGCTCTCAAAGAACTGATCAATAAGCATAAGGGAGTTCTCCCTTTATAAATCAGCATAACACTGCAACAACAACATAGCACAACACACTGATCTTGCAAAATATCTGGAAAATTTATTTTCACACCGTATCCTAGAATTTCTCAATATTTCATTGTCTTTTCTCTATGTTATTTTTAAATAATTTTTATTGAACAGTTTAATTTTTTTATCTACATAAAAACTGAGCCACTAGCAACATATGACCAGATAAAAAAAAAGGCTACAAATTCAATGCCAACTGATCACATTGTGGTAGGTTGCTCCTCACTAGCAGCCAGGCACCCACACTGCCTACAGAGCATCTTACTCACTCCCCACATGTAGAAAAGTACAAAAATAGATATAACAAGAGCAAAAAAATCTCATGGATCTTATCATGACAGGTAAACAGACCCAACACTGGGAATTTAACTTAGTATAAAACATTAATTACTGAATTGAGGATTGCAAAACAAAAAAAGAAACAATTAAATGTGTAAAGAAGACATCTTTACCTTTCCAAGTCTTAGCTTCATTCCAGACACCTTCCTCTTCCATTTCCAGTCTCCACATTTCTCATTATCTCTGCAGGATATGCTCAGTCCAGTGAGGCAGTAGGCAGTGCTGTAGGTTGGGATCAGGGCACAGCCTGTATTCTCTCCACTACTTCTTGCTTGCTCTTCCCTGCTGCTCTTTCTTTTGTACTTGTTTCCTCTAACATGAGAACTCCACAGGCTACGTCCCCTTCTGGTATGTCGTCAGGGTCTACCATGGACTGGCAGGCTCTACTCTGGTTTTGCTCTTCCTGTCTCTTGGCCTTAATCACCATTTTTGAGGCACAACATATTTGACTAATGGGCTCAGCTGGGTCCTATGGTGAGCTTGCTGTGGGGCCACCTGTATCAGAAAAATGCAGTGTCCCTGAGAGAAACCATTTTTTAAATAAAAACACCAAAATTTTTAAATTCTTGAGTCAGATACCCACAGAACAAAAGCTGACATGAATGTTACGATGGACTATAAGTCTAATTGATCCATTAAAAAGAACACCGCAATCCATATTTTCAGTAATTTTGCCTCATATTTTTATAGTAAATTTTATTTAATTCTTGAAATCACAGAATGGTTGAGGTTGAAAAGGGCCTCTGGAGGTCATGTGGTCCAACTTGCCTGCTCAAGAGGATCACCTGGAGCAGGTTGCCTAGAACCATTTACAGATATCTTTTAAGTAACTCCAAGGATAGAGACCCCACAGCCTCTTAGGACATCTATGCCAGTGCCCAGCATTTGAGATTATTCAGAGAAATTAATTGGTTCTCCACACTTGTAGTATTACCTCTCAAAAAATTCTAGAACATTTTAATTAATGAAACTAATGTGATATATTTCTACTCATATCTGCAGTAGCAAAAATTTTCAGCTCTGTAACTCAGAACCTGCAGGCCAACAATAAATCTACACTTCTATCCACTTGGTTTTCTCTAAGCTCTCATTCGTCAACTGACCTGAAATGACACCTTTCTTTTTTTTTGCTTTACAGCATCTCTTCACATCAGATCTACTTGAAGTGCTCAGTCCTCCACAAGGAGTGCACTACTAGAAAACCCTTTCTAATAAGTATATTTTTTAAAAGCTTTCAATGGACTATTATGTTATATTTTCTAACATTTGCAAGCCTCTGACGAGTCAGATGCAATGACATATCCTGTGCTCCTACATGGCATACAACATTCTGACTGGCAGCGGAATGTCAACTACTTCTATGCATCTTGGATTTGTATCAATAGCTGTTCACAAGCACTACTAATTCTTTTTGACCTTTTAATTTACTTCCTCATGGGTGGCTCCCTGGAAACTGTGTATTTTTAGTTCAAGTACTTCAAAAGGGTTTACAGCCATGCAAATGATAAAATTTATACTGGCATACCAGATTATCTTAACTGTGTTACATTAGGAATCAGGAGAAATATTTCTTATATCATATACTTATATTTTCAATATCCAGGGGATAGGATGATTTGGCAATATTTGCTAAGAAAAATAGACTGAAGGCAATGCAATTTATTCTGGCTTCTATTCATGAAAAAAAGGGAAGTTCTCTGAACAGAGCATATAATAATTTTACATAATAGGGTCTGTTTATCTCATAAAGCCACTAAAAGGAACATATTGAAACACAATGGCGCCTTGACACTATGTCAAGCAAATTTGAATGTTTCTTAGCACGTTTATATTCATAGTCTTACTCTGATTTTAGTACAAAAACTAGTATTTATTGAGGTCATGTCTTTGTGTAGGGATCCTTTGACAGAAAAATTACACTTAATTGTAATTGTTGAATTGTTAATTCAACCTTGTACAGCACTTTTTTCCCAGTATGGCAGCATTTTAGCTAAAAAGTCTTTGTATCAGCAGTTCTGAAACTTGTCACTAACTTTATCTTCCTGTGTCAGACTAAGAGCCCCAGGTAATCCTCATCAAAATTACAGAAACATTCTCACTAATAAAATCATTTTCTGTTTCCCATAGCCCCGTATTTTAAATTGTGCAAATAAACAAAAAGAAAACAGCAGTGAATTTGATAAAAACATGCTTCATGGCAATCAAGCATATAATAGTACAGCTTTTTAGGCATGAAAATTGAGAACATACAAAACACAAAAGACTAATGACTAAGAAAAAAAAATAAAGTTGCGTAAACATATTTCATCAAAATATTTCAGCAAATTCTGGTGTAGATGTGTGATGCCAGCTATACGGGATTGACTTTCAGATTGCCTACTCTGTACACACAAAGATGTGACAGGAGAAAAATAAAAATTATGATTTGATATTTTTTGGATCTTTTAAATTCATTTCATCATACTAGCACTCATTTTCAACAATTCAGATTACTAAATAGACAACATACCAGTATCTAATGCATCATAAACACCTGACCTATTAATATCTGATCTAATGTAAGCAGGCTATGCCTCAGGAAACACAGAACAAATTACTGAAGGCCCATTTAGTGGACTGAAGTTGGCAATCAATATTTGGAAACAAATTTAATAGTCTTCAATGCAACAAAAAATTGAGAGTCTGACATTGTTCTCAGTTGCATTTGGAGGAACTGGATTGTTGTTACCTAAAAGTTACTACAGTCCAGTATTGATTTTTATCATGATATCTTCACCTGTCAGGATAATCATGGTATTTCCATGACTCAGTATAGAAACTTTGGATAATAACTATTATTAATGCTTTTCCACACATCATCTCCTCAGCAAAACACAGACAGTTGTGAGCCTCTGTCGCTCATTTTGGAGACAGGCACACGACAGAGCACACTGAAGTTCATGTGACAACAGCCAAAGTTTACTGTTGAGCACCCCCTTTACAGGGTCTTCAAATTTCCCACACTTACACATCTGATTGGTTGGGGTCTTAGCACTGTTCAGCTCACTGGCCAATCATATGTATGCATTCATGATTGAATGGGATTGACTGGGGTCCCCTGTCTGAAATTGAATCTGACATCAGATCAGCCATTTATCAATGGCTGCTACATATTCTAGGATATTTTTATACCCTGGACTACCTACTGGATTATCCTTATAATTTCTTATCCTATACAGCTCAAAGCTGAAGGCAAATTGACTACATTACCACAGTATTAAGAGGGCTTTGGCACAAAACAACAGGACACATCCAATTTTTTAAGAATGCAGTGCAGTCTATTACCTGTTTTAAATGAAGTAACTACTGTCTCATAAATAAGTGTTAATCTTAGTGTCAGCTTATCAAAATTCTACACACACAGATAACATTATTGTAAGAAAATGAAAAATAAGTACAACAAAAAGAAGGTTAAAAGACAGTTTTCCACCAGTTTCTTTAAAAACATTAAAATACTATATTTAAATTACTGATAAGACTTATTGTATATGGGTATTTGAATATTTATATGGAGGTGGTTTCTCCTTTTCCTGAAGCAAATTTTCCCAGTCTAGTAAATTGTTTAACAAATCCTAGCAGCAGCAGACATAGCAAGCCAATATGTATTTATGGCTTAAGAGATGTCCTGGTAGTGGAATGGTAGAATTATTCATCAGGAAAAAGTATCATATTTTAAAATCTACAAAACTAACAAATTAAAGAATCAAAAATAAAAATCAATGCAAAAAAAAAATTTTAAAATTACCTAGTCATCATCAGGAAATTCCTTAACCTCGATTAGGATACAAATCTCATGTCTTAAAGAGACTGGTTTTGGAAATGATGGCATATGCACGCATCCTACTTGCTTACTGCAGGGATTATTCAAGAAAGGACATCTACAATTTTGAATCATGCAGTTGTCACCATAGTAACATGCTTATCTTTAGAACAAACATAATTCTTACAGTGTTTACATTTATCAAAAAACCTGATCTCTATGAACCTAATCTTTTATGATAGTACCTTTTCTCCATCCTCCATATTTGCTGTTCAAGTCTTTAACATGGACCCAAAGACTATTTTGCCTATAGCAAGCCCTAGTTGCTTTCAGAATATAAAATTGATTCTTTTACTCTTGTAGCACTGGGACCATACTCGACTCTTGTGGGCCAGCACATTTGGTCAATATTTTTCATTAAGATTGATCTGAAGGAAAGTAACTATTCTTCTTCTCTCCAATAACAAGTCACTTACAAGGATGTCTTAAGCAGGCACTTAATCTGAAGCCCCAAACAGGGTTTTGATCTTTCAGTTGATATCTTCATGAGCCCCTTTTCATGATGTTTCATCTGTTTTTAAATAAAGCTTTGCTCAGCTAGCCTACCAAATCTGCTGCCCACAAAACACCGAAATCCACAGAGCTGATCAAGTCTGGAGTTGAAAAGTAAATCTAAGCAAAATAGGACAATACATCAAAAATGAGATTATTTACTTTTAAAATCACAATCTTCAAAATATTATATATTGCACTTGTTAGTAGTTTCTTTTAAATTACATAGCTTGATGCATGAACACATCACTCTCACACAAAGCAAGAAATACCTTTCCACATTCTGATTCAGATGTCTTTCCTCTCCCTTAAGTTACAATATACTCCCACCTCTTAGATTCTTTTAGTTTGCATCATATTCTTTCACAATCTGATCCAATGAAGGACCACTCTGTAGCCTGTTTTTTTTTTCTTCTTCTTCTTCTTCTTTTTCTTTTCTTTTTCTTTTTTTAATGTTTTTGCTGGTTTGTCAGCAGAAAAAGAAATGACAAAATACATATGTTTTTACCAAGATAAATTATATTCTATTTTAGGTTGTAAAATAAACCTTAAATTCAAATCTAAAAGCAAGGAGTAGGGGGGGAAATATTTCAAAATAAAATAAAACAAAACAAAACCAGAACTTTTTCATTTTGAAAGTACTAGAATTATCTTTTTCAGGTAAGTAAAATGAAGAGATAGGTACACATATTTATATGTGTAATCTATATAATTTGGTTACTACCCACTTTTTTTGTGTAGTTTTCTGAAAGGTATTAGCCTTCATAACTTCATTTTTTCTGCTTCATTTCAACAGTCTTTTTAATTTTAAATGGGGGAGAACTTTTTTCATCAACTGCTTAAATTTTTAATTAGAGCAAATGAAAAAAGGAAGTCTTAAACAGTCTGAATAAGCACTTCCTCCTTGCTCTCTTACTAGGTAAGACATGTCAAACTATCAAGGTTCTAAAGTTCTATTGCAGCCTGTTAGTTTTTAAATACATTTCCAATCATAAAATTTTTTTTTCCCCTTCTGAAGCTATGTTTACAATCTATAATATCTCCATGAAGCAAACTGGTCAAGCTAGCAAATATGGCCAACAATTGTCTTGGTTTGGAAAGACAGGTGTCTGCCAGGGAAAGCTAGATCTCCCCTTGAAATGGAGAATGTAGACCCCCCCTCCCTTCTAAATTATTATAATTTTGTAATTAGGGGCTTTCAGACAAAGATATGGGAATAGCAGTAACAGTTCTTTACTGGGAATATTAAAAAAAATAATACAAATGTTGTAGTACAGACAAGTAAGCAAACAAACAAAAAACCCCAGAAAACCCTGACAGGGTCAGGGATACGACCTGACATCCTGTTGGTCAGGGTGTTGGAGGCAGTCCAAATAAATTCTCCTGGAGTAACAAATGTGGTTCTGTGGAGTAGAGATGATCCTGTAGAAAGTTCAGTGGTGGCAAGATGGGTCCAGTCCTCCTCTGGGAATCCAGTGGAAAAACCAGATACCTGGTGTTCCTACGTCTCAGTTTTTATCCAGGTAGGAACGGTTGGCTCCCCCCACACTGGGTGGAGCATCTCACAATGGGATGATGTAATGTGTCATGTGCTTGGTGAGCCTTAATGGCCCATTATCAGAAGATATCCCCCTGGAGGATGGATGGGTGGTGGAAGTGATAAGAAACACTGCCCCACATGGTTTTAATGGCTGCCCCATTATCAGAAGGCATCTGGCCCACTCCCCCCCTGGAGTTACAAGAGATAAAGAAATACATCTCCCCAGCTGCTTTCAACAGATGAAATAGAATACAGGGGTTTTTTGGTTACATAACCCAAGACAACGACAGAAAATTAGAAAAATACTTACTTTCTAATCACTTTAATATATCTATTGCAGTGTCCTAAAGTTTTATATATGTTTCCTGAAAAAACTTCACACTTGAAAGTCATCTTTTGCTGATATATACTGTAAGAAACAGTCATAAATATGAGCTAGTGAGTGAAATGTTAAAGAGAAAATAAACTAAATATATTCATAACACATTTCAACTTCCCAGAGAAAATCAAATTGTCCTGGCAAAACATGAAACATGCCAAGAAAGCAAAAGAATTATTGCATTAACACAGTTAATCAATATCTAGTCTTTAGAGGTCATTACAAGAAATGCAATAGAAAGTTAAAGTAATTTTATAGAATTAAATTCTCCTTTTCCAAAATACAAGCAACTACATACCAGAGGTTTACAAATGCTTAATTTCACAGGCTATAAATCTTGGAGCAAATTGCTCTGCATTGCTTTTTGACACAAGTACTGAGAAAATACATAATATTGAGTTTTCTGATTACTGATGATGAACTATCTTTAGATCATAAGTAACATTTTATTGCATCAATTACACTGAAAGCTTAAATCTACATCAACAATTGGATGCAAGAGCTGCTCTGATTTCATGAATGTCAGTAATTTATAAATGCATGACAGAAAGCAATATAAAAAGTTTAAAATTATGAGTGTTCATCCAAAGATGCATGAAAAGATTAAGAAAATTTTGCAGCTATTTATGCTGTCTTTATGTCATATAAACTTCTTTTGTATAGTGGAGGTTAACATAGTAAGACATTAAGAAATCTTACTGAAGCTTTATTTCAAATTATTTTTGTAGTTATTTCACTGTACCTTTTAGTCCACTATATCTTAGGTCCATTTGACTAAACCACAATTTCACGGAGCAAAATCATTTCAGATGACCACTAAGTCGTATCTGCAAGATTCCTGTCTCTTCTATTATGTTTGCACAGAGAACCTCAGCCTCCTATTTTCTGTTGGCCTTCCTGTCAATGCTTTAACCTGCATGCAAAAATTGTACCACATGTCAATATATTAAAAGCAAATGCTTTAGTAGATCAACATTTTCAGAACAATATTTAGACATCCATTTAGACATGAAAATATTTCATCACCAATAGTGACTTAGGGTTTTGAGATTCAGTGAGAGACAAGAGACAAAGAATCTTCCAAGGAAGGCTGACATTGAACTCCACAGGAGGAAATTGTCATTGATTTTGCCTCAAGGTTCAGTTTCTGAGTGTAGGGCTCTGGTATGCCAGAAAGATCAAAGAAAGACATTATGAAGGGGATCTACAAATGTGTTGGCAGCAATTTTAGGTGCTGAATCAGTTAGAAATTACAAGAATCTTAAGCCTTCTGTGGATATATAATCAGAAACCTTTCCAAAGAAATAGGCAAGGAATTTTATTCCATGTCTTCTAAAATGTTTTTGAAATTCCTTTAACTTGTCTTAATATCCAATATATTTGACCATCTTCTTGCAATTCAAACTGCCTTATCCTCCCAAATTCTCACATTTCAGCTACTCTGAAACATTATTTTTCAAGAAGTAATAAATGACAAAAAATCTTCCTGCATTATCAACTTCACATGCAGAATTGACTATATAGGCCAGAACAGGAACAGATGCCTTCCATTTCACAACACAGAGGAGTGCTAAATGAATCTGAGGTGCATCTTTCTCAGAGGTTTGGTGGATGATATTTCTGAGAACAGCGTGGAGAATCATGTGGAGTGTACACAAATCCCTCCTTTGTACTGGAGGGATTCTCTAGCCCTTCCAATCAATGCCAGGTTTAAAAGCCTCAATTTTTTTTCCAAATATTTATCTCTGAACACACATAACCCAAACACATATAACCATGGGTATGCATCACAAGGTAGACTCAGAAATTTGCTGTGATATAAAGATCATGTCTTAAAAATGCATATGGTTTGCTTCCTTATCAGTCTGCCTGTTAATTAAGTAGCAAAAATTCTGGGATGGAAAGAGGATGTTTTGATTCAAAGAGTTATTGTTTTATGCAAAGATTTAGATTTCATATACTGGTGGCCAAAGAGCCTATTTTCCTAAATTTCACCCAATTTATTTTCCTATCTCTGATTTATTTTTAAATTCAGATTATATTTGAGATTAGAGGAAAAAATTGAATATTATTTTTGAATAAATGGAAAAATTGCTGTGAACATTTTCATAAATGCATATAAGCAAAAATAATATATATACACCGAGCAATAGAAGTTATAAATTTATATCAACTATAGGATCCTGATCTTTTAGGGAAAAACAAACCTTATGCTTTGTAGAGAAAAGTTGGGAGTCAGATATTAAAGACTAAAACAATGGATAAGTGATATCATAAGTGAATAGATATTTTTAATTTGCTCATAACTGTGTTAAATCCACCTGATAAACTGAGTCCTTCCTAGCACAGGCACCACTGTGCTACATGAAGCAGGCTGCCTGCTCTCATGACCTAATGCGTCACTCAGCCTGCAGTGTGGCAGTGATCACGACCAGGGTCCTTAGGGTTACAGAATACCTAGGTTTTAGCTGCTACAAATTATTATAGGTACTCAGTAGCACAGCAACAATAGATAACAGCAGTATTCAACAATAGCATCAACCAGAACACCTATAACAGTACAGGTTACTATAAAATTACCACCATTAAAAATATGTTATCAATAGTATGAGAGCAGATACACTCACAATAAAATTCTTTTACGTGTGTATATGGTACCAGGCACAGTAAGTAGAATGGAGATGGGGCCAAAGCATCTCAAAGAGAAGGACTAATTAAACTGACCCCAGAAGTGGACCCAGGGGAGGACAAATAAATAAAATCATCTCATTTCAAGGTGAACTGAGTCACAGAGTTTGGAGTCAGACAGGTGCCCATAGCAAGTGTCCAGATCATCAGAAGAGAGGAGCTCTTCTGATGCTGTGGAATTCTTCCATCAACTGTGGAGCTCAGCCTGTTGGAAAGAAGGAAAACTGCATGTGCTAGGAGTAGTTCTCAGAAAGAAAAGCACTATTCTGAATTTAAAAATTGGTAATTTTTTTACCATAGAAGTATAAGAGTGTTTAGGACACCGCTATTTAAAGGCCTACAATAGATGTTCCTTTAACCTGGGACATCCAACAGATAACAATTTTTTTCTAAACTTTTGGACAAATTTTGAATTTCCAGACTGTCTTCCTGGTTTTGCAGGTTAGAATAGCCAATGTCAGCAACTGCTTTGTTTTTAGGACACTTTAACCTTTCCAGGTGATAAGTAGCCATTATGTCTTATCCATCATGTCTCATAATGTGTCCAGTTTCCAGGCAGATAATTGGTAGAAACCGACTAATAGGACTAAATTGTTGGTGAAGGACAAATGGGTTAGAATCAAACTTCACTTCCTCCCAGCTGTGCTCACTCTGCCTTGTTAGGTAGAGTAAATGGAGAATACCTTACTTTTGTAACTGAAGTCAGCAGATATGTCACTGAACACAGAAAAGGACACAATTGTTGAATAAAAAGTCTCTGTCTTATAATCGCTTTTCACAGTAGTGGCACATGTTAAGCACAGAAACAGAACTTAAAGGGGTTTCTAGTGAAAGTCAGCCATGAAGGGCACTGATCTTCAAGGGTGTGTTTGCAAACTCAAAGGCAGTAGTACCTACAGGACTCAGGAGTAATCTGGGGCTTTCAGATCTGAACCCAACGCAAGACCTGGTTTTTGATATTTCTCTTTCATCTATGCCTCTCATTTGTGGTTTCTCATATAAATGGGTGCACCAAGAGAGGGTTTCTCTTGGAAGGTAGGCCATACAATACAATTCTGTTTCTCCACAGCAAGTTCCCATTACGAAAAATGCAAGAGCGGAAAATGAAAAACTGCCTTCTAGAAAAGGCCTAATACATAAAGGAATAACCGGTAAAACCAGAAAAAGTCATCTATGCTGAAAGAATGAGACCATATCAGGATAATGGCCAGCAATAAATCAGTAACAAGTGCTGCAACTGGAATTAAAAGTGCAGCCCTCTATGCAATCAGTCAACAACCAGACAGCCAAATTTGGCAGCTTAGACCAGATGACCCATTGTAGTTCCTTCCAACCTTACCCATTCTGTGTCTCTGTGATTCAGAGGTACTAAGATTCTTGTTTGCAAGCAAGAAAAACAAGCATGACTTGAGTCCAAAAGAGGCATTCTGGGTGTAGCCAATAAAAAAAAATAAATTACTGCATAAAATGTGAAAAGTTAATTATTATTTATATTCCACTACTTACGGACAGAGAAGGAAAATGTCTGTTTTCATATAATGCTATCAGTAGCTTTTTCCTTGTAAAAACTGAGGTGGGGGATCAACTGAGCATTTGAAGATGTCAAAATGGCTGTAGCTGTTACAAGTACAGCTATCTGACTTGCTGATAAAGCCCCTTCGTTGTTGTCATACAAAGAAGGAATAATGAACTGCCTCTCAAATAATTTGACTGTCTCACAAAACAGCTGCATGCATTTTCTTTAAACTTCTGTGATTTGCACAGTACTTAATTGAAAAATACTCACAAGGATCAAGAGAGTTTTAAATATATACAGATTAATTCCCTGAACACATAAGTTCCTGTAAATGATACATAGAAAAACAAAATCTAGGAAAGAAAACCAGTACTTAATACAGATGACATTATGTAGAGACTGAGCAAAATTCTAGTAGAAGGGCTGTAGAAATAAAAATAGACTTTCCTTCTCTGCAAACCTACCAAGCAAAAAATCAATGGAGGAATACCATGCCAATGCAGTTTCCCTTATGTAATTATATATTTCAAGGATACTTTCACTGTTCTAAAATAACAAATCTTATATTTCCTAAATAAATGCTCTTAGGCCATGTGGTCTGATCAATTCTTCTTGCAATCTCAAAGAAAACTACTTCCATAACCTTATTTTTCCCTCTAAGTTTCACTTTTATCAATATTATGTGTATCTAGAGATAAGGGGCATGCATGTACATGTATCTGTCTCCATACCAAAAAAACCCTGTTATGTGTATAATGTAAAAGAAAACAAAAAGCTCAAATATTCATAATTCAATGCTTATAATCCATAAGAATGGTGAAGTCATGCTCTTTATGTAAGAAAGGAAATGCTATTACAAATGAAACGTTTTTCCTTAACTGTGAAGACAACCAAAACAATTGATGTTGCATCTTATTTTCAGCAGATGAAAGAAAATAGGCAAGCTGTTTGAACTAATTTCCTGCAGCGCCTGAAGGGTTTTTTTGCCAGAAGCTTTAAAGACTTTTTGCTTATGCAGCAAAGGATCAACTTCTGTTGCAGCTAAACTTTGGTATTAAAATCCTATCAAGAAATCGGGAAATTTTTTTGCATGCCCCTCTTCTTAAAGGTTCTGGTGAAAGGAGAAGGAGATGGAGTTGCACACTTGGTATTAAATTCTTCCAAATAGCAAAAGTAAATAATTACAATGGCTTTGAATTTATCTTAATCAATTCCTCCAGAAACTCTTATGTGCCTATTTTACCATTTATTAGAATTCCTGTCAAATTTAAAACTAATTGAAGTAAGCCTTGTTACAAACACAGCTGACTGGCAAAACATTTTTTAAATGTTTATCTGGTGTTTATTCAGATACTTCAGAGTTTCTGCTTCCAATAGCCTATCATTTCAACAAACAAACAACAAAAAGGGCAAAGCCAACAAAAAATGTTTTCTGTATTTTGTTGCATTTTCCCATTTTCCATGATGGCAACTTTGTCATTAACTCCTGTATTTCAATAAGCATCATAAATTAAACAACATTCTTGTGTGGAAATGACTACAGATTAGGTCCATCATATTTTCATTTAAACAGAGATTATGAGAATTTAAGTCAATTGCCAAAGGAATCTGGCACTCCCTCAAGCAAATATTCTGTTTCCCTAAAACAGTTGATCTCAAAACAGTGAAGTAAAGACACTCATGCCAGTAAGCTTATTTTTTTAACTCCAGGGGAGGAAAAACTAAAAAATGTTTTCCAGCAGAATAAATTTGACTGACCCTGTAAATTTAGGATTCATCCCTACCGCCTTTTGTTTTCCTTTTTTGTTTACTTACATACAAAACTGAAACATACTTGCCTTTCATATGCTTATCAGATTTGAGCATCACACTGGAATTCAGTGATGCTTACAATAACAAAAAAGCCCATCTCCCTATTGTTTTGTAAGGCTATCAACCTTTTAAAACAGAGTCCATCAACATAACTCAAATGATATAAAATCAGGCATTTCTACTAAATGTTGCTCTGTGCATCTGGTTAAAATTCACCATCTTTTCTATGAGGAAGAAAGGAGAAAGAAGATTATATATGGAAAAGCAGAAAAAAAAAATCAGAAAGCTAGATAATAAAGAAACAAATTAAAGCAAAAAAGGAGGTGTTTTATTATACCCTCAAAAGAGGGTAACATTTACTAGTGAAAAGAAACTGCCTTGGCTAAATATTTTGTCTGTATTAAAAAATTGGTAATGAAACTATAGGATTTTAACCATTATTTTTATTTAAAAGAATCAGTTTATGACCACACAGTGATTGGTACTAGAAGTTTTTAACACATCAACAGCTGCTGTCCATTCTTTTTCCAAGTAGGATGTTACCATGCCATCAATGCAGAGTGAATGAAATTACAGCATATCCATGATTTCTTACCACCAACAAATAGTCATCCTTATGACTAACAAGGCTTTTCACCCCCACAAACTTTCTAACACTGTGTGCAGATTCAGAGTGCTCACACAATAGACAAAAACTCACATTTTCACTGAAAGAGCAATTTCTTTCCTGTTTGGGCATATCACATTACTCCTGCTTCCCAACAGCCTCTGTTTTTCCAAATGGCAGAGTGAAGAAGATGGCACAACTGTGACTGTTGCTTCACTATTCAGTATGCAAACAGATTTCATCAAAACCTGCAGATTAACTTTAAGAAAAGTTTAAAAAAAAAATCTGTGTCTTTGGAAGATTAACAACTTCTGAACGCATAGAAACTATTTTTTAAAAACTTTTCTTCAGCTCTCCAAATGGGTAAGTGGACAAAAAAAGAATAAGTACAACACTATAGAAGAAAAACATCTACCCATGAAAATAATATCACAACAATGGAATAGCAAAAGCATTTAAAAAGTATTATTATGGGCAAGGTACCAACATAAAAATTTTACCATCACAGTTTTCTACTAGAAGGCTAGTGTTTAATAATACAGATTATCTTAAATTTGGATTAAGCAAAAATCAAGAGTGGAAGGGATTTTTGTGTGCGTGTGTAATTGGCTAACAGAAATAGCTAATGGAAAAAAGAAGCACAAGTTAAAGTGTGAAGATAAATAACAGCAAAGGTTTGGGATGCATCAAATAATTTTAAATAAATGTACATAAAAAAGGTCATTTCACTTTTCAAAGATGAATGAAACTTTAAAGAGAAAATAGAGAAACTGTTAAGATGCAAAATATTAATTTTTTTCTGCTTTTTTTTTTTTCCCCACAAGGCAGTGAGTTGCAAGCCTGGGCTTTTGTAAACAAAAGTCAGGCTTACAATAACGACAGCTGAGTACTTGGGAAACATTGATATCACACCTATGAGTGTTTTTGAAAGGTTACAGAACATTACACTTTATAAGGTTTCAAAATCAGACAACATAAAATGAAGAGTGCTAAATGCCACAAAGGCTATATGGACATTAGCAGATATTTCATTACATAGTAGGTGTGGGAGATCTTTAGTAGTGAGATCTCCAAGGAGTAGTAAGAAGGTACCATTTGCCTTTACTTCATCTCTTCTTAACATTTCTGCTCCAAAAAATGAGACAGGATTTTAGCCAGCATGTATTGGTTAGTCAACCAGTTTTAAGTTCAGTTCAAAATCATGACTGAGAGAGCAAAACTTAACTTGATTTTATAACCAGAACTAATTCCATGGGATTCCATACTAATCAGGTATAACCATGTCAGCCTTTTAAACAAGTAATTATGTATACATTTTTTGGTTACATGACATGCAACTTGTCATTATTTTTGCTTTGCAAATTAGATAAGAATTTTGCAAATGTCCACTGCTATATTTCCTGACAAAACCAGAGTTTTCTAACTAAAAAATAAATCAAATAAAACAAACAAACCTACAAACAAACAAACAAATATCCTGTTTGATGAAGGTTTAAATGAAAAATTAACATTTTAGTATGCCTCAAGGAAACCAAGTATATTCTGTTTTCCTTTCAAGGAAGAATATACCAACAGTACTTTACTCAGAATGAAATGAAAAATTTCTGGAACAAAGAAGCCTGTCCAGATGTAATTTCACTGAAGGCAGGCTAGGTAAACAGGTGAAAGTTTAAAACACATCTACTTATAAACACCACAATATCAGAAACTTGAGCTATCAAGTAAGTATCTGGATGTTGATGTATTTTCCTACATCTGAAGAATTAGAGGACTTCTGTATGACACAGTTATCAAGTCAACATAGATGTTACAAAAGCAGAGTATGGTATTTGCTGTGCCTGCAGAAACATCAGGAGTCTAAAATAATTTTGAGCTCTACCTGTCTCTGGGATATCACCTGGGATAACATGAGCTTCTTTTATGCTTTTGTGCTTCTTTACGAGCACCAGCTGAGCTAGCTGTATTTTATGAATCATCAGCTGACAGCATCCTCCCACTTTGATCTTGTACTGGCAAAAGTGTGCCTGAATGTTTTCCATGATAAAGCAATTTTTCTAGTATAACAGCAACAAAGATATATCTAGCTGCAGCCAGGTCTACACAGGAGGGAACTGCTGAAACTGCCTCGCAAGTGAAAGTAGAAGAAATGCACGTGACTGCTTTAAACAAGTCTCAGCAGACAAACCAACCCAATTGCTAAAGACAAGGAAAGGTTACCAAGGAGTAATCTTCAGGCTGATGAAGAGATTTAAGTGTGTTTCTTAGAGTTGCAGCTAATCAGGGAAGTTTTTCCAAAGGCAGTTTGAAATCAAGGAAATGTGTCAGAGACAGGACAGTCAAAATGCCTGCCTGCCCCATCAACAGCAGTATGTCCTCAGCTTAGCCTGAACTATCTCAAGATTACAGAAACAGAGGAAAGATATCAAAGCATGACATGGATTTCTCCAGAGTCATGAGAAAGAGAGAGAAATGAAAGGACATGTGCTAATGTAAAAATAATGAGCTACAATGATTTTATGGTTTTATACCTTTACAATGGTTTTGTACCTTTCACCTGGACAAAATGGGTTTGTTTGTTTTTCTCTGGGCTTATTTTTCTTTGGGAATGATAAAAAAGAAATTGCCTTTTACAGATTTGTCAGACCAGGACACACGAAACGAAAAATACTTAGAAAATTATTAACAACTCAGCATTTTATTTGCAAAGAACAGAAGTCACCTGTTTTCAAATTAAATTTCTGCTGAAAGGAAAGGGAAAGGAGAGTACAAACATGCCATAAAGAGATTTAGTGTTCAGTGCTGACTAACTTACACAATTCAGGCGTGAATTCTCTCTCAATATAATCATCCTTGTGTTATCAAACCACAAAACAGCAGAGAATTTATTTACTTCAGAACATTTACAGTACACAAGCTGTAAGCTAATGTGGGCTGCCTTCAGGACAGCAACAAAATTATGCAGTTCATCCTCTTATGCAAAAGCAAGAGTAGGAATGAAGGCTGATAGGGCTGATACTCTGAGGGCACAAAGCTAGCTAATAAATAACGTGTAGAGAGTGTGGGCAGCATCACCCTGCAGCCCTACTGAAGTCAAAGAGGATATCCATGAGGGATTGGGACTGGAGCCTGCCATGTGGCTTGGAGACACTGATCACAGCCAGGATTTTCTCTCTTGCTCACTGTACATAATTTCTTTACCAGTTACAGTGAGAAGGATTTCCTCAGTAAATGTATCTATTGCTCATAGCTCAAACTTCTAATATATATACACACACACACACATATATATAAAAAAGACAAATTACAGTGCAAGAACTGTTTCTGTTTCAATTGCCTATGTCCTCATGTAAAATGTTTTCAAAACATAATCTATTATTAGAATGTGGGAAGTGATAGTACAAAGTGATAAATGAAAAAGTGAACAAATTTGTTTTTCAGTAAATTTTAAGAGCATATTTAGCCCATGGGGAAATGGTCCAATGGTCCTTACGTTCAAATCATTATGGAGAAAAAAGGCAGAATCCCTTGATAATTTCATGTCCTGAAAGGTCCTCAGGAAGAAAACAAAGTCCATTATTCTAAAAGCAACCACACAGAGATTTATACACATTTGTTGAAATGCCATAAATGAAAGTGAAACTCTTCGTTTCCTAATAAATACAATACTAGGAATACAATACAATTCTTTTCATTTATGTCTAACAATATCACCGGCATTTTTTAATTTCTTTTCTTTTTGTTTCCTTTCTGCTATTGGAGAAAAAAAATTGCAGCTCATTTCTGTTCAGTTCCCAACCTTTTTTTCTGGTTTCACCACTAAGGGAAAAGATCACTTTTCACAGAATCATCACAGAGTCACAGAATAACAAGGATCACTGAGTCCCTGTTCTGGCCCTGCATAGCATCATTCCCAAGAGACACACCATGTGCCCAAGAACATTGTCCAAATGCCTCTAGAGCTCTGTCAGGCTTGGTGCTGTGATCACTTCCCTGGAGAGCCTGTTCCTGTGCCCAACCACCCTCTGAGTGAACAATATTATTCTTATACCCAAACTAAACCTTGCTGGATACAACACTTTATTGAAAAACTAACTCTTCATGTTTTCCATCAAGACAGATTTGATGGATATATTGTTTTACCAAGTTTCTCCTGTCCTTCTTGGGTGCACCCATGCTGAACTCTGTGGCATTCTCAGCCTGGTTAAAAAACAGCAAATAATTATCACCTCATAAAAAGATAATTTTTGCCAAAGAAAGTCAAAGTATATGCATCATTCATTTTTAGATGTCATAAACATCTTCAAACTATACTTCTGTCAAACTATGTCTCTTTTCCCAAATCTTTCATTTAGACCAAGAAGCATCAAAATTTCCAGGTTTAACTATTATGATTCAATAACATATTTTATTTCTATTACTAAACTCAGATATACCGAATATTGTACTAGTGGTATGCAACAAACTATTTTTACTATTTGGTTTGATTTGGTATTTTAATCCTAATATGTACAAAAATATTTAAAGTCTTATATTCAGAGTTGCTAAGAATGACACATAATGAAAGAAAGTAGCTAGACATATCTTCATCTTCCTGAAACCTAAATGTTCGTGAAATTGTCTGGTACAGGCTTTATTATTCTTAGACAATGTAATATAAAAAGCATTGTGGAGGATATGGAAGCAATTTCACAGGGCAAGAAACAAGAATGTCATAAGAAAGGCAATGAAATTGTTAGAAATTATAGTTTTAAAATATTAAATATGATTAACAGATTAATTATTTTGAATGGTTCACTTACTGTATTTCAATTGTGAGCTAGTTTCTTTATATATCTTGTGTTTCACTGTCATTTAAAACTCAAAACAGCCAAATTTCAAGTAAAAGCTTCCCTTTGGAAAGCAGAAAATATGGGTTTTTAACAGCTACAAGGGAAAACTCACAAAAAAAGGGCACACTAATCATTTGTCCAAGGATACAACAAGATCCAGAAAAAGCAATTCACCTCTCCTTTTCATGCAGTACATAAGGGTAAATTTCACTCAGCTCTTGATATGAAGAAAAGGTAATGAGATACCAATTATTATCTCAGGCCATATAGGACAGGGTGAAGGTTTTTGATGTTCTCAGACATGATGAAAATGATCCGAGCTGCCCAGAATGTTGATACTCAAGCTGCTGTCTTGAATCCAGTCATTCTCTGCCAGAAAAAAAAATTCAGTTTCAGTAGAGAAATGCAGTATAATCACAGGTGAGAAATTCTAGGCCACATCCCAGAGCACATATATCACATCTTCATCTTAGGAGTAGTAGAGCAAAATCCAATTACATATAGGTTGTATACTACAGTAAGTACCTTTGCCATAATAACTAACCTTTTAATTGCATGATGGTTATATGTTTGACCTTTGTTCATAAAATGATGAATGATTTCAGATCCTAGTAACAGGCTGCAGATATTAATTCCTTAAATTCACACAAATCCATTCTCAGCTGAGTTGACATAAACTGAATGAAATGTCAGTGCATGGATGTCAATACATACTTTGTTTTGGGGGGTTTGTTTTTAATTTCATATGCATGAAATAAAAGGGGTTTTTTTAGCAAGTGCCTTGTTAACTGGACTGGGGTCTTCAGTGCATAAAAAAATATGAGCTAGCATGCTGCACCACATTAGTTTTTCAGTCTAGGCACTTCTGACATAAAATAATATAATTGCTTAATTCTATCCATTAAGCACAAGTAGCTGTATCTATCAGCATAATAAGATTACAAGGCTTTTTGTAATGCAAATGAGCTAGAGCCTTTTATACACACCACTAAAATTTTCATTGAAAGATGTGACAATGACCAGGGAAGGTAAGTCTACAGTCTTCTGCACCCTTTCAAGAGCAGAGACTAGGACTAGAAAACTGGGCATCGATAGGCTGGCTTTGACAAATCCTTTCACTGGTTTAAAACCTCTTTCTGGCAAGAGGTCTCATCTTCCCTGGGGCTGAGTAATTTCTTCAAAAGACACAGAGACATACAATGCCTTGTACAGAACCATGCTCAGGTCAGCAAAGTCCTCTACTTGAAATGCTCTCAAGCTGTACTACCTCTTTTAACATCAAAATTTTCAGGGTTTATTTTTTTTCCCTTAAACTTGGCCCCTAGACAGCATATACACATGCACCCAGCTATAGCAGAGGCCTTCAAATAATTGAATGGCTATATATGGTGTGCTGGTTTGAAAGCAAAACCAGTGAAAGACTCCAAGTCAGAAACACAATTTAATAAGAGAAAAAGATAATAAATAAAAGAAAGTAAAATAAAATAAAAGTAATAGTACAAAAAAAAACCTGACAGAGTCAGAATACAACCTGACACCCTGTTAGTTAGGGTGGTAGTGGCAGTCCAGATGAGATGGTCTTGTCGAAGCAGTGATTCCTGTAGAAAGGTCTGGTAGCTCTTGCCTCCTCTGGGAGTCCAGTGGATAAAAGCTGCCTATGCTGTCCCAAACCCTGGATTTATCCAGGTGGGAATGCTTGGCTCCTCCCCCTGGGCGGAGCATCTCACAATGGGGATGATCTCATTCTATGAGTCATGCAGTGGATCCTTGATGGCCCATTACACAGAGATAACTCCCAGAGGGAGTTATCTATGAGTCATGTGGCAAGGCATTGTTAGGCTTGTTAACAGAAGGAAAACACTGCCCCACCTTGGCTCCAACGGCTCATGGGGATAGAATACAAACCTTGGGCACAATTTTACATTGTAACCTAGGACATATGGTAATGAAATAGTTGCAGATATTTAGCTCCTGCACATCATGCTAAAAAGGAGTCCAGAAGGTCATCCAGCCACTGCTTGGTGAAATAATTCCCTGTGCCTGCTGGAGATGGTGTTCCAGCGAATCCCGGCTGCCCTGGCTGGGAATTGTTTCAAGTCTGGTTGGGCAGTGGCTAGCGGACCGGCCACTACCTCCTTAGTAGTTCAGAAGCTGCACGAGAGCTGTTAGTGAGGCTCGACGAAGGTAAGAAGAAGGAGCCTCGTGGCAAGATGGAGTTTATTGTCACATGCACCCCATGGTGCAGGCACTCACGCGTCCCAGGAGAGAGAGAGCAGGAGGAGGCTCACTGCTTATCAGGGACTAGGGGAAGGGGGTGGACACAAGAGGGAAAACCAATCAGGGAAACGGGGAGGGCACATAGCCAGCAAATAGGAAACGAGGGGTGGGGCATTCCCAGCCTGCTCCAATCCAGGACTGAGTCCCTCCAAAGTCTCTGTGATGAGGGGGAGAGGCTTCCTGGAGGGGGGAAGGCACTGGGAGGAGACTAACAGATGACTGACAACATATAGTAACAGAGGGGAACAAAGGGAATTTCCCAGGCAGGAGATTGTACTAAATGGGGAGAAGTACAGGGGGAACTTGGGAAAAACCATTGCAGAAAAAATGATTATTAACAATAAGTAAGAACTAGAAAACGCGCCGCTACAGCTAGGTACCAGATTTGCCAGTATACTCTACTTCTTGCTTCTACTCCAGCCCTCCTATCTGCTAAAAACCAATTGTAACCGGCTTTTTCATTTCCAGTGTTTCAACTGTTCAGTGATAAATTGTCTGACAGGGAGGAGTTTTCTAATCCCATAAACTTACTGACTCATCCCATGAAGCAAAGTATTTTTTTATGTGTCAAGAAAAAAAATATAACTGAAAAGCTTACAATGCTGATAAATATATTTTCAAAAATTAAGGAAAATGATCCCAAAAACAAACATAAATTTCTTGTTACACAAAACAGTAATTTGAAGTAAATAATTTCAAATATCAACATGCAAAAATAACTCCAAATTTATTTCCTTCTTCCTGTATTTTATTTTAATAGGTTTGGATGCCAACATAAAAAAACACATTAGGTTATGAAATCTATCATAACATGATTCTCTTTCAAAATCAAGGCTTCAAACAGAGCAAATATCTTATACAAATTAAAGACAAAAGTCAATCAAGTGACATCAATAGTGTGGTATTTCTGAATGCATAGCTGAAGCCAGTCTCCTTGGTTTGCTTATGATAATAAATTCACTACCAAACTCAGGAAGAGGAAATCCTGTATACAGATTGCTGAGATTAGAAAATAAAGTTTCCAAATATCAGAATGCATGAATTCCAGATTTTGGAAGTAAATCACATTTGATAATGGATGGATTGATCAGTGGATCTAATATCCATCTGCAGACCTATTAAGCAAATCTATAGACCCTTAGATGTCTATTAATATAGATAGAAGTCATCTCAGACCCTTTTCCTGTGAAAGAAATCTGCTGCAAGAGAGAAATTTGGTCTTGCTTATGTAAGACATTTTGCCACTCCAAAAGGCAAGGAATTGAATCATATTTGGGAGAGCACTCCAGTGAAGCTTCATGCTAATAAAGGACAACCAGGATGTGGAGCACCTTTTTAAAAAAGCCTCATGGCCCACTGGACATGAGTAAAGAAAAACATATATAACCAGCACTGTTCAAGACACTTCATATGAGCTAACTCAAAACAGACCTAGTTCTAGCATCAAATATATTTTAGTGCCTTGCCAAGTCCTGACTATTTGGTGACTTACCAGCCCCAGTGTTCAGCAGGCAAGTCCAAGTACTATACATCTGGGGTGTGTCTCAGATCTCTTCATAAACACAGTGACCACAAGCAGTGTCTA
Source organism: Acrocephalus scirpaceus scirpaceus (assembly GCA_910950805.1). Taxonomy (NCBI): domain Eukaryota; kingdom Metazoa; phylum Chordata; class Aves; order Passeriformes; family Sylviidae; genus Acrocephalus; species Acrocephalus scirpaceus. The sequence continues at coordinate 52,837,050 of OU383776.1, forward strand.
GCACTCCATTTCACCATACTGTTGAGGATATCTCTACATTGATGGTAAGATGAGGTTTACAAGGGCTAGGTTTCCCTCCATTTGAAAACCCACAATTCAGACAAACTGTCCAAGCCTTTTTTCCCATCAAAGTTGAGGACATTCTTCCCAAACACATCCAACTCAGTTTACTTCCCAATTACCCTAAGTATCCTCTAACTTAGACCAAGAGTTTTCTTACCTTCCCACCCAGCTGACATCTTACTAGATTTTTTTGGCCTAACCCGTTCCTCTCTAATTTTGTTTCTAAGTTTTATTCTCTTTTTTTGCTCTCCTTGAGCCAGGATGTTGAGCATGATACCAGTCTATGCAGTAGGAAAGGGGTCATGATTAAATTGCCAACCTCTCTTCACTCTAGTATCATTGTAAAGAAAATCATTTTAGTCACATGCAATCAATGATAAAAGTAAACTGACTATCTGGAAAATACTCAGACCTAGGAAAAACCTTCAGTGAACACAGTCATTGTCAACTCTCTCTTAAAAATACCCACTTGTGGCACTTAAAAAGACAAACCTCGACAGATTTTTAAAGTTATACCAAATGTCAGACACCTGACAAAGTCACACTGACATAGTTCAGGTTCCCAGCTCAAACCCTGGAAATGGGGTGGCATTTTCAGAAAAAACACCATAAATTTCTTATTTGATGTAAAGAGACAAGTAGTATTTTCACCTGTTTTTATGATCAGAAACAGTTCAGCCATTTGGGGTTACCAGAGAAAAAAGAGGTCAAGACCCTTACCTATCATCAAAATCCCAGAGCCTAACTGTGGCAGACATAAATAATAAGCAACCTGGAACCGTACTGTGAGAGGTTAGACAGCTATAGCAATTACAAAGTTTGAATTCTAAACAGGAAATGCATCAAGCCGCATGACAGAGGCCAACCAGGCTGAAACCTGAAAGAACTCCATGGCACAACAGGATATAGTCATGAAATGACAGGTAGAATAGGTCCCGAGCACAGCAAAATACCTAAACCAGTAAAGTGCTTGGTATCTTCTGCTCAGCCCCCTGCACAGCTGTTCCATGAGTCACACACATTTATTGACCTGCCCCCAGGCAGTGCCACAAGCACATCCCAGCAGAGCCTTCCACCTCACCTGGATTCTGATACACTTTATATGCTCTCCAGATTAGAGACAAGATTATTATTTGTCCCAAGTGCTCAGCAGACTGTGGGCAGAAAGACAGGCAATAACAACCTGCCAGTTGTGACTCTCCTGGCCTGGGCACAGAGGAACAGAAGTTCATCCTTTCCTTGGGCAGTCAACCTCTCTCAGCTGTCAGCTGCACCAGTGCCTCTCCACTACCTGCTTTTCATCAGTCTCTTTATCAATCTTCACACACTTTAACAGTGTTTTCTTCTTATAACTAGAGTTTTTCCTACTGTTCAGCCTGCTTATTTCCAGGAAACAGCTGTCAGCCCTCTTCCTTATGGTGTTTACAAGCTCAGACTTTCTCCAGAGTAAAGTACCATGGCCTCAGAGCACTGTATGAGAGAATGAATCCAGTCCTGGCTCCAGAAACTCTCAGTGACAGCCAGACTCCCATTCCAGCATGACACAGCAGGCTAGAAGGGTCGTCTCAAGCCCATTCACGCATTAATGGTGACAATCATGTAAGAGCAGAGGAAATTCCTCCACTAATCATTCTGTCTTCACAATTTCACTTTTAAATATATATTTTTTGAATGTTGAGAGTTGTTTTGCATATTTTGTGCATATACCAGAACAGCTGTAATTTGCATTATAAAATTAGACTTTCAATTACTTACTAGGAAACAACAGGAATAAAATATTAATAAAATTTTTAAATTTTTTGTGTTAATAATGAGTACTAAAGCAAATATAAAAGAGAATGAGGCAACAAATTAAAGCAACACATGATGCTGACAAATTCAAGTCTTTTGGACAATAAAGAAAATTAAAGTCAGCTTGACATTTTAGTAATTTTTTTTAAAATAATTTCATTAGGGATTTAAAGGACAGTAAAATGGTTGTCTCAACAGAATCCTTCTTAGAGTAAAAGAAGAAATGTTGATAACAGAAAAAATATGAAACTTCACACTGCTTTGAAGGTTTTCAACAAAATATAACAGCCCTGCAAGACACTATATTCTTCATGCCATGCCCCCTGGGCTTTAAAAAGTAACAGAGTTAGTGTTTGTAAGAGTATCTCAGTTGTATTTTTTTACTAATAAGGATAAAGTGTTGTGGCTACTGTGCCACCTCTGCTAATCCTGCTTAAGCACAGCCCTACAGAATAGGTGCATTAGCCAAGGGCAGTGCAAAGTAACCTATAGTTAGCCAATTTTTTCCAGAATTATTTTCAGCATACAATTAATTACTAAGATAAGCTTCTACAGGGGGAAAAGAACAGAGAAGCAGTGCACTTTACAATAATTCCTCCAGAGTGAAGCACAAATTATTTTTTTCATACACTGTTATGATTGCTGTTTGATTGTTCAGTAAATACATAAAATACTGGGTGTCATTAGGTAATCTGATTTAGGATACATAAATCCTACTACACTATACATAGGAAAATTATATAACATATTTAGAATGTGAGTTGTGCAGAACCATCATGTAGCACTAGAAAATTTAAGTGCATATATGAAGTTTAACAGAAAATTTTTACTAGAAATATAGCAGCTGAGCTCATCTGACAGCTAAACTTCTTTCTGTAGTTTAAATTTCATTCTTAGTTATTCAGAATATTACTTCTTCCCCATCAAATTTTGCTCTTGGATTATTAGCTAAATTTTTATAGTTTTTCAATTAAACAAAATAACTTTTCCTCTTTGATTTATTGCTCTGAGGCTCAGGAAAGCCTAAAGGAATAGTGAGGTCCTTTTGCCCAAGAATTCCTTTTCAATTTTTAAACCCTTGCACATATATTTCCTTACTTTTTTTCTTCCTCAATACCTGTGTAACCAGCACTGACAGTTCAGTTCTCAATCTTCAATTTTATAAAGTATGGTAAATAGGAATGTAATTATGGCTTGAGAGAAAGCAGACTGAAACTGGTAAACCAAAACACCATTCATCTCTAGCCCAAGGGAACAGTGAAATGTCCCTTTGTCTAGAGGGGCTGAAAAAATAAAAGCCATCACACAAACCACAAGTCACACTGGAAGTTCTTCAGGGATTTTAATTATATGGGCTGATGTTAAACACCAAAGTAGGAGGAGTGAATTGCTGCAGTTTTCACATTTGTGCATGTGTAGAGAAAAGAAATATGAGAAATATATGAGAAAATTATATGAGAAAAGAAAAGAATAAGGCACAGGACCTGTCAGCATAGACAGGTGGAGTAACTGAGGAAAGCAAGGAAAGGGTTCTGGCTGAATACTTGTTGACTTAAGACATGGAATCATGAAAATAACTGAATGATTAATTAACAGTTTCCTTGTGCTAGATTCATACCTGTTGGAAGGTTCGCAACTATATATATTTTTTTCAACTGAATGGGGTTTCTTTTAATACCCAAATACCTCACCAATTCCTCTTAGCCATCCTCTCTGCCACGAGTGAGATCAAATTTTTAAATTTTCTCTCTTCATCACCTTTAAGACCCTCTCTGGAGCAAGGTGAAGGTCAAGTCACAGAAAACAAAATCTAAGAAGCACTTTCCTAACTCTGTGGTGTCTGTAAACCATAAGTAATGGTGCGAAGAACACAGAATAAAGTGCCAGTGCAGAAGGAACTATCTCTTCAGAAAGCACTGTCTGCAAGAGATGTCCAGAACTGATAAACCAGAAATAACAGGATGTGAGATTTCACATCTTCACATTTTCACAAGCCCAAAGTATGAAATTACCCCATTACAGAAAAAAGTGCAACGTAACTCAAATTAAAAAGGAAAAAAAAAATCTCTTTTGGGTATCACAGTTAATGACACTATAACTCTGATGCAGATTCTTTTAGGAATTCAACATACTATTTGGAAAATATATTGCAAATTTTCAGCTGTTTAAAGCAATTCAAGATTTAAGTCAGGTTTTCCTTAGATAGACAAAGTGCAGTAGAAAGTATTACACCTGTGGTGACTAGAAATTTCCAAAGTTTCTTCAAAGTGCATTCTGTCATGACACAAAGAATTACTGCCAAGTAAGCAAAGGCATCCACCTAGCTGATCTCCACTTTTTTACCCCTGCAAAATCCAACAGATCTTACTCCTTGACAGAAGAGTTCTTTTGTGTACTCTCTGTCTCCTTCCTTATCATGACTTTCTGATCCCAGCCTTTCTTACAGGGAAAAGAGCTTGGACATAAACAGACTGCATGGCTTGGTCTGAACTCCATAAACTGCAGCCAGTTTACCCTGTGGCACATGGTCTTTGTGGTCTATTTCTAATCTCTCCTGCCAATCTCCTTGCTCAAACCCTCTCCAACTTCTCCACACAATTTGGGGTTTTTTGTTAGCCTGCCTTTTCAACACTCAATCATCACTCCAGTAAGCCCCAAAATAACTCCTTTACTTTTTTCTCCCTTTTGCCTGCATCTTTCCTTTACTAGGAACTCCTACACCCTGTTGCTGATTTCCAACCATCTTTCTCCCACAAAACAGCACATACTTTTCCAGAAAATGACAGTGATATGATACAAATAGCCTCCTCCTGGTCAGTATTTCCTCTTTAAAAAACCCTACTGGCTAGTGTTATAAAAAAGCCCAAAGAAGCCTAAGGCAATCAGGCTATTTTTCAATTTTTCACTATATGAAAAAAAATAGTCATAGAAATGTCAGTTTGATTTTCTACAAGCTATGACCATGTCTAAGATTAAAAGCAGATGATCCCTCACAATCATGTTCACATGTTTTAACAAGGTTGTTATTGCACAAAAAAATCCATAAGATACTGACCTAAGCAACCCAAATTAAGCACTAAATCAGCATGATCTCAGTTTATCCAAACTTGTTCAGAACATTTTGAAAGATTTTTTGACAAAACGATTGCTTGACAAGTGCTTTCTTCCAGCACATGTTGCCTGTTCTCCCACAAGCATCATGATGTGACTTGCATTTTTGCATAACTTAGAGGAATGCTTTAAGTCATGGGTTTATGACTGATATAATCCTAATAGTGAAATCAGGTGATCTACTGCTGCACACACATAGCATGAATAAACATGGAATACTAGCCTGTGCCTCCCTCATACCAAAATGTGGTGATAAAGTTTTGCACACTATTGCATGTCGTAATACAGCCAAAAGCAAACTTAATTAGTGGCAGGAATTGCTTGTTCCATTAAACCAAACTCAGAACAGTTTTACAACCATATAAGTCAATGTTGTTACTTTTCTAATTTACAGCTGTTTCTAGGCCAGTGTTGGTGCACCAGTAAGAAGAAACCCACAAACATTTCTTGGAACTGTGTATAGGTTTTATTAATACTTTTCATAGAGCTCATATTTCTAACATTTTCCCATGTCATCATATAATACATCTTATGATAAACATCATGCAATAGTTAAATTCTACCAGAAATGAAATTATTCTTGGCCTGCTGGAAAGTGACTTCCAGCTAGTCCCGGCTGCCCTGGCTGGGAATCGTTTCAGATCCGGTTAGGCAGTAGCAGGCAGACCGGCCACCACCCCCCAGTGGGTCAGAGCTACACGAGAGCTGTCAGTGAGGCTACGACGAAGGTAAGAAGAAGGAGACTTCGTGGCAAGATGGAGTTTATTGTCACCTGCTCTACATGCAGGCGAGCCACAAGTCCCTCCGTGAGGGGCGGGGTTATGGCTTATAAGGGACCAGGAGAATGGGGTGGACACAAGAGGGAAAACCAGTCAGGGGAGTGGGGATGGCACACAGACAACAAATAGGAAACAAGGGGTGGGGGATTTCTCAGCCTGCTCCAATCCAGGACCAAGTCTCTCCAAAGTCTCTAGAAAAAGAGGAAAGGCCTCCCAGAGAGTGACAGGCACTAGGAAACAAAGGTAGGGGATTTCCAGGGCAGGAGATATACCAAATGGGGAGAAATACAGGGAGAAACTTAAGAAAAACCATTACAGAACTTACATATGAAAAATAGATAAAAACAAAACATGAAAATACAAAACATACCGCAACATCTCCCCCTTTTGTTTTAAATAAAATGGCAGGGTCAGACGCAATGGTGACATTCGTCTTGGAACCAGGGATCGTGTGTTGGTGGCCACAGCTCAAAGTCCTGGTCACAGTCCTCGCAAATGTCTATCTCTTCACAGGTGTCTAGATCTTCGAGCGAGGGAGCTGTGGCACACTCAACCTGGTTTACTTGGGGGAATGTGCTGGCATGTGAAATGAATTTTTTAACAAAACACCAGGTAAAACAAGCAGCAACAGAGACACAAAAAAGCACTAACAGAACAATTAAAACTGAACGTAAAACTGATCCAGTCCACGCAGATAGCCCCCAGTTCTCAAAAAGTCTATCTAGCCAGTCAGATGTCGGCCTTTGAGGACAGATGGTTCCTGATGTCTCTGATATGTTTGCTGATTGTGGCATGGATGTTGACACTGCCCATGCCACCATCGGAGACTGAAGGATGGCGAACAGCAGCAGGGATAGAAGGCTGGCTGCTGTCGATGGGGCCATCGTTCTGTGTGGGTCTGGATCTGAACTAAATAAAATAGGAAACCAAAACATAATTAGAAACAGGGCAAGGGGGTAAGGGAAGGACAAACTCATCCCAGGAGTTCCACCGGTGCCTTTTTCGTCTCCATGCAGCTACCGAGACCTGCGAGTATTTAGGTCTTCTTTCCTTAGAGACTGCGGGGCGGTATGGCTTCACCCACTTCGAGGGGACCCACCTTAGTCCCCAGGGGGTGGACACGTAAGTGTATCCACGACCCCAAGTGACCAAGTTGTGTGGGCCCTCGACTCCGCCAGTCTCTGGGTCTCGCATCAGGACTTGCGGATGCACCTTCAGGGCCAGCTGCTCACACCCACTAAAGTGACGAATGATTGGCGGGTTCAAAACCTTAAAAGAGCAGTTAAAAAAATTGATGGTGTACAAGGCCCTGGAAAGACAGATCGGTGGAGGTTCGACCTTCAGGACTGGTTGTTGCTGGTCCAGGACTCGTTTGATGTCTCGATGGGTCGACTCTACCATGACTTGACCAGTCGGGGAGTGGGGGATGCCAGTTTTATGTTCCACATCCCATTGCTGCAGGAAGTCATTGAATTCCCTGGAACGGTACGCTGGCTCATTATCTGTTTTGAGGACCTTTGGGATGCCTAAGAAGGAGAAAGCCAGCAGGAGATGCTTGATAGCATCCCCAGATTTCTCCCCTGTGTGGGCAGAGGCAAAGACTGCGCGTCAAAAGGTGTCCACCGAGACGTGGACATACTTCAGCCTACCAAACTGAGGCACATGCGTCACGTCTGTCTGCCACACCTCGCAGCTGCTCAACCCTCTGGGGTAGCCCCAGCCCTGGTGCTTGGGAGAGCATGCTGCTGGCACATGGGACAGGTTGCCACGATCGCTCTTGCCTGTTCTCGGGTGAGACGGAACCGGTGAACAAGGCCTGGGGCGTTCTGGTGGAATAACTGATGGCTGATTTTCACTTGCTCAAAAAGATTCAGCAATGGGGCCATCTCTACAGGGGCAGCGAGAGCATCAGCCCTCCTGTTTCTCTCAGCGATGAACCCTGGCAAATCCGTGTGTGACCTTGTGTACATCACATAAAAGGGTTGCTCTCGGTGGGAGATCAGCTTAACAAGCTTCGAGAGCAACTCGAAGAGGGCATGGTTGAACACTGAATGCTCTGCTCTGGATACTACATAGGCCGAATCAGTGATTAAATTGAACGGTTCAGAGAACTTTTCGAAAGCCTGGAGAACTGCGGCCAACTCAGCAACTTGAGGGGAACCCTCAACTATCTCAACATCTTCTTCCCACCGCTGAGTCTGAGGGTCTCTCCAAGTCAAGACTGACTTGTGGGACCTTCTGGACACGTCAATAAAAACAGTCAGGACTTCTAAAGGTCTTATGCTCTGAACACTCTCAAGAGCCAATGTAAATTGAGTGTCCTGATTAAAAATTTTGTGGGCAGGCTGATTGAATCCAGTGTATGAATCCAGAGCCATTTTCAGAGCCTTATTTTCCCGCAATAGCTATTCCAACATTGCTTTTGTAATTGGGCCCGTTTTGGTCCGAATCGGGATGTGAATGCAGTCAAAGTCACAGCCAGCCAATTCCCTCAGACGGGTTCTGGCTTTCCGAATCAAATCAGCCGCCAGTTCTTGTGGCGTGGTCATCCTTTTGGACTGCTGGTGGCTAAGGAAGACCCACTCTATGATAAGAAGAGGATCCTTCCCGCCTTGGTCCTTCCGATGGAGTTTGGTGACCTCCTTGTCCCATTGATAAATGACACCATGAAGATGTGGCAGGTTTCCTAAGATGATGAACTGGAAAGGTAGGTCAGGTGCGCATCTGCTGGCCTGCCTGGTGGACAGCCTTACCTGGATATTTTCAAGTGCTTTCTGTGCCTCTGGGGTGAGTTCCCTCGGAGAACTCAGCTCCTCCCCACCTTTCAACAAATTGAAAAGTGGGTCTAGGTCCTCAGTTGTCAGACCTAGCCAGGGTCTCACCCATGTCAGCGCTCCACACAGTTGATGAGCATCTGCAAGCGTCCTAATTTTGGTTTTGATAGCTAATTTTTGCGGCACAATGGTTCGTTTGCCGATCTCAAGGCCAAGGTACTTCCAGGGTGGCACCTTTTGAATCTTGGACTCCTGTAACTCGAACCCTGCAGCAACTAACACAGAAATCGTCTGGTCAAGCACGTGTGACAGTATATCATCATTGGGAGCGCAGATTAAAACGTCATCCATATAATGATGGATGATCGCTTCGCCTGCGGCTGCACGCACAGGAGACAGAATGGAAGAGACGTACCATTGGCAGATGGCTGGGCTGTTTTTAAGGCCTTGCAGCAAAACTTTCCAATGGTACCTCTTCTTCTGGGCTTCTCGGTTGATGGTAGACACCAAGAAAGCGAAACGCGGGGTGTCGTCAGGGTGTAGGGGAATTTGGAAAAAACAATCTTTGATGTCAATTACTGTTGATTTCCAATCTCAGGGGAGCATTGCTGCGGAAGGCATTCCAGCCTTGGGAGACCCCATGTCTTCAATGACATTACTAATTTGTCTGAGGTCGTGGAGGAGCTGCCACCTGGTCTTATCTGATTTCTGAATGACAAACACTGGGGAGTTCCACGGCGAGGTGGTCTCCACAATGTTGCCCTTTCGCAATTGCTCCTCTACGAGCTCGTTGAGCGCTTTTAATTTTTGTTTAGATAATGGCTACCGCTCTACCTAAACTGGAATATCAGTTTTCCAATTAAGCTTTTGGGTAGGACGCACTTCAGCGACTGCTGCCCGAAAATTTTGTGAGGGGTCAGGTATGTCAATTGTGAGCCCCCACTGGGCCATCAGGTCTCTTCCTAGCAAGGGCTCCTTATAATCCATTACAAATTGGTGCAAAGTTGCCGATTGCCCATTTGGCCCCTTAATTTCCACAACGCTCTTGGATTGACGTGCCAATTGCAACCCTCCTACACCATGTACATGTCCAGCCACGTTTTGCAAAGCCCAGTGTGACAGCCAATCCCGTATCAGGACAATCATCACGTCTGCGCCTGTGTCCAAGAGGTCTATGATGTTATGGGTCTCGTCACCCACCTTCAACACACAGTCCTGCAAAGGCTTGGATGATGCTGTAATAGCTCTTACCCTCCCCACAGACGGTGTGATGTCTTTTTCCAGGCTGGGGACAGGTATCACCTGAGCTATTATCTGCCGTTTGGGCAGAAAGACTGGAGGATGAGTGCAGTGCAGCCATACAATGAAGTGCTTGGGGTCTGAGTCGAATGTCCCCGGAGCAACTTCAATGTCCCTGGGAGTGTACTTACAGTCTCCCATCACGACGTACTTTGCCCTGATCTCTTTCCAGGTACCCTGCTTACCTGGGTTGACCCCGATAAAATGCCAATCGGTGTCCCTGAGGTGGAGTGGCTCAGTCAGCTGGAGCCTGAGTGGCTGATACCTGGAGGTGGTAGTTAGAATTGGGTCCGCTAGGTCCTTGAAAAAGTCCTGTTCTGGTGGCTGGGAGCTCCCGGAGGGAACTCCTGGAGTGTCCTGTTTTGGAATAGAAATTGTCATGTCCGGTAAATAAGTCTTATTAGGCACATTTTTTGAAACTCCTCTTTTCCCCCTCCTCACCCTGGCCACCCTTTTGTGGTCCTCACGCAGGGTGGCCTTGAGCTCATAACTTAGTTTTTTTGTTGTCCCTGGGGCTATGTGCCCCTTGCTTGGTTCCCCCTTCTACCTCCCCGGTTCTGTAAAAACAGCTGAAACTCAGCCTTTGCCAGGCAGGAGGACTGCCAATGGCCAAACTGGCCGCACAGGGTGCAGCAGTTGTTATTTATTGAGCGGAATGATGGTTTCCTGGCTGGCACGTTCGGTTGCGGTTTGGCAGCAGCAGCTCTCGGCATATTTTCTGGCCTTGATGCCATCATCTGGACTTTGGCTTCGCACACCTGTAGGAAATCTTCAATGGTGGGCGGAGGCTTGAGGGGCAAGCTGAGGATGGCTGCTTTGCACTTCTCGTTTGCATTCTTTTGTGCCATTTCTTCTAGCACTGTTTCCCTAGCTGCTTCCTGCCGCACCTGCAACTCAACCGCTCTAGTTAAGCGTTCTACAAAGTCTACAAATGGCTCAGCTGGTCCTTGTTTAATGTCTGAGTAGTGAGGCAAAGGGCCTCCTGACTGCAACCTTAAAAATGCCTTTTCCACATTGTCCCTGATCTTATTTAAAATCTTTTCAGGGATATTGTTGGCCTGCTCCAGAGCCTGTGCCCACTTGCCTTCCCCAGACAGAAGGTCAAGAGGGTGGTGGGTTCCCCCGCCACATCTGTCGCAGTTGATGGATCATCCAACAAGCTCAGTAGTGCAGTCCTGAGCAGGTCTTTCCATCCTGCCTCCCAGAGCTTATACTCTGTTGAGTTCAGCAGACATGAAAACAGCTGCCGGAGGTCTGATGGGACTGTCACTGTTCCAGCTAAGCTGGCTCTCAACAACCCTCGGAAGTACGGGCTTTCTCTCCCGTACTCCCAGTGAGCCTTACATAGCTCCTTGATGGTATTTTGGGAAAGGGGCTGCCAGTTGGGCTGAGTGACATTCCCGCCCCCCAACCTGTGATAAGTCACAGGAGCGAGGGAACGAAGGTCACCTGGGCCCGGGCCTTGGGGTTCCGGCTCCTCCCTTCTGGTATCCCAACCATGGGAACCGGATGTCCAAGATGGCTCCAGAGGGGGTGTGGCCTCCTGCAATGATGACACCTTTGGGGGAGGAGTAACAACTGGAGGTGGGGTCGGTTCAGAGGGTGGACCCGAACCGTGGGCGGAGCACATGAGGGGAGGAGTTCGGGGAGGAGCACATGAAGGAGGTGGAGCTCAGGAACTCCGGGATGTGGGAGGAGTTAAGGGAAGGAAGGGGTTGGAATGTGGGCAGGAAGAAAAGGGATTGTAGGAAGAAGAAGCGGGGGAGGGGGGCACCGAGCACGTGGATGGCAATGCCATGCAGTTGCCACCATGTCGTGCCTTGGGGGAAGGAGAGGGAGAAGGGGAATGGGATGTACGGCCACGACTGCCATTTTGTGCACCCTCTTTATCTTTTAACAAGAACTTAACTCAGGGTTTTGTAACTGGGGAAGAAGGGGATGGAGAAGAGGCTCGAACTGCCTGGCCAGGGCAACTACAAGCACACCTGACAGTCTGGCCATGACTGGTCAGGCAGGGGAATCGAGGCACCTGCGAGGAGCTAGGGCTAGCACGGGGAGTTCTCCCTGCTGTTCCTCGGAGAATGCCTTTTCTGGGGAGAGAGGGAACGGGACTGGGGTCTGGGGTAGCTGGGGCAGATTGTCTGCTCTGCTCTTTCTCTACTTTCCTAGCCTGATTCAAGGCGGAACGCAGCTGCAATGGCCAAATTATAAATTTTTCTGCAGACTTGTCCCCTGTCGTGCTCAATCGGAAAAATTTTGAATAGACAGTGTTCCAAAAATCAACACTGGCTGCCTGAGCAGGGGACACATGTGGGAAGTGGAGGAAGAGGAATCGAACAAATCTTTTGAGCTTCCGCTTCGAAAACTTAAATTGGGAGCTCTTCAAACTCTGAACAATAACTTGAAAAACTTCCTTCTGCTGTGTGGAGAGCCTTGCACCCATGCGCAATCCGGACACTCACACACCACTCAAAAACAAAAAATCTACAACTTAAAACAACAGCTGCAACTTAAAACCTGAGACTAGGGACTAATGCTCCCTGCGCCCTCGAGACAATCCCC